>CM042167.1:80466417-80480484 GCA_023376005.1 Doryteuthis pealeii
AGACCAAGTCTGTGCTTTAAAGATGTCTGCAAGAAGAATATGAAGACATGCCACATCAATACCAAAACATGGGAGGCTTGTGCAGAAGACCGTGTGACCTGGCGCCTCCTCGTCAAACAAGGAACGAAAAGGAGTGACAAGAGAGGAAAAAAGAAGAAGAAAAAAGAGAGCCCCCCCCCAAAAAAAGGAGAGACAAAAGCAACTTTTATCTTTAACTATATGAGGAGCTGAACAGACCAATTTTTGAATAGAAATCTCTGGCGCAGTGACTGCAAACAAACAGCAAGCAACACTGTTTGTTTGGAGTCACTGTGCCAGAGATAGCTATTCAAAAATTGGTCTGTCAGCAACTCACATAGTTAAAGATAAAAAATAAAACAAAATAAAATAAAGTGGACACTACGCCATGGTCTTTAATAGACGGAAGGATGCCTATAATTAGAAACCTGAGGACGAAAGTAAATAACTGCAAATTAACCGCCCGACAAAAGTTCAAGCCGAGAATATTGTAAAATACCGTACATATAGAGAGAGTTATAATTAAAATAATTAATTAATTGCTTCCATTGATTACAATTAAGATCATTATTTTCACACTTATTTGTGTATTTGTATATTTAAATGGCGTCACGTTATTTCATTTAGTGATAAAAATCATGAGTGTTAAATTGTTGAGATAATTGTCGATCTAATTCAGACGAGTAACATGTAATTTCTCAATATCGATTTTAAGTTAACAATGCACGCAAGGTTTATACAGAAAGTATCGAAACTAAGGCTGTCTCTCGCTCTCTCTCTCTCTCTCTCTCTATATATATATATATATATATATATATATGTGTGTGTGTGTGTGTGTGTGTGTTTGTTTTCGTATGCCTAAGAACCACAAGGTTCAAGGTTCGATAGCGGCCCACACCAACTCGGCGTATGAGTAGCACAGGGATCAGTGCATATAAGTGAGGGGATGATGTTAGGTGTTGCGCTCCACTTAATATATATATGGTGTGTGTGTGTGTGTGAGTATGTACATATATGTATATTAATATATATGTATATACCTACATATATATATGCATATATATATATACATATATATTTATACATACATATATATACGTATATACACACACACATACACACACACACACACACACTTATATATATATATATCCATATATACTCACACGTATAATCATATATTTAGAAAGACTTGTTTGTTTGAGTTTGAGTTTGAGTTTTGTTTAACGGCATATCAACCTCTGTGGGTCATTTAATGCCAAAAAGGTTATTTTGGATTTCAGTCTTTAAAGTAGTGGTTCTATGGAGATAATTGGTTATGTTCTGTTATATTTTGTTGAAAAGTTTAAAAAATTTTTTTTTTTTATAAAATTTAAAATGTTTTCAGGTTTTGTATTCTTAAAGATGTCTTTCAGGTTTCTTGCTTGATAGTAATTTGCGCGGATATGTTTAAGTCTGTTACAATTTAGAAGGATATGCTTGGTTGTAAGTTGTACTTTGCATGTTGGGCACACTGGGGCATCCTCCCCTTTTAACAGGTACAAATGGGTAATGTGGGTGTGCCCAATACGAAATCTGGCGAGTATTACTTCTTTTTCTTTTGTTTTACAGCATATCATTTTTCATTTTCATTTTATTTTAATTCCCACAAACTAGCCCTTTTTGGACCCCATTTGGACGCAGGTTCGGTCGTAGTATACGTAGACCATGCAGATACACACTATATGCTATTAGATGATGACTGACAATGTAACATCAGTTAAATAAAACGTCGGATAATCACAACAGCCCCCTAAAATTCCCTCTAACCCCAATCAGGTTTTTCGCAGGTAATATATGTATATTGTATGAGTTTTTCCTACACATCTCTACGATTAAAATATACTATAACAAGATATATATAAGATAAGATAAATATAATGAGTCAGACGAACCTACTAAAAGTTTCGCTTAATGCTCTTCAGGGCTAAGATCTGACTCTTAGCTTTAGTCTCCTGGCGGGTTTGTGTATATATATATATCTTTATATATATATATATATATGCATGTAAAATGTTTTTTTCTTTTTGGCCAAAATATTGTACTAATAGATTATTTTTTGTTGTACGATTATCTTGGTCTCTTTTTTTTTACAATTTTTTTTTTCTTCCCGTTTGATGTTTGTAGATATTTTACAATCAAACTATGCTGGGTTTTTTTCTCACCGCGAGGATTTACCAACAAGTTGGTATATTAAATATATATATATAATATATATATATAATATATATATATATATATATTTTACCAACCCCTCCTCACATCAGGATGTGACTCAAGGTCAATTTCTTAGGCGGAGTTTAAACAGGTTTGAATTCGCATCCGAGTTTTCTCCCTAGAGTTGTTCCCTAGCAAAGGTTAAAAGCCCAGTCTGCCCTGCTATTTTACCCATAGCTGGAGGGAAATTTGAGGTATTAGCGCTATATGAAATTCAAAGAGCCTCGTCCAGGAATTGAACTCGGGTCGACGAGTCTATTTCCTATGACTCTAACCATTAGACCACGCGCCTCCACAGAACAAGATATATGTATTTACCCAACCCTCTGCTCCTGGACTGGTCGAATTACCAAGGCTAAAAAAACATTCTACCCTATTATTTACCCACAGATGGCGGTAGAACAGATGCCGTTCACGAGCTCATCAGTGTGAAGAAAGAAAAAAATAAAGAGTTTCATCCAGGATTTGAACTCGGGTCACCAGATCCATTTCCAGCGATAATAACCATTTCGCAATAAGTACAGGGTTTGGTTTATTTTTGTTTTGTTTTATGGCGTATCAAACTTGGTGGGTCATTGAATGCCTACAGAGATTTGAAATCCTTAATGGATACTCTATTTTATAAACGCATTTTACTATTCAACCCATAGATGGGACCCTAACAGGCACTACCACCCCGGGTCAGAGTAGACCAGGGAGCACTGGTGTTGAAGGGGTGTGCCACATTCCCCAGACCTCTAGGACAGGAACCTCACCATCAGATAGAGTTTAACGTCATTCCCAGGACATGAAAAACCCCATCCACCGCTTTCTAGCACATATGATGAAAAGCAGAGTTTAACAGATTTGAATTAAGTGTATTCCCTCTCCTATACTGGTTACGTATTCAAGGTTAATATGCCCAGTCTGCCCTACTATTTACTTATATCTGGAGTGATAGTAGTTGGATGCATACCTTTCTAAACGGTATTATCACTATGGTGAAATGCAAATAAACTCGTACAGGATCAACCGCCGTGTGTTATTTAATGACAAAGTCCTCCTTCAAGAAAAAGTTAGTATTCTAAGAAAACCTAGAATAGTACGGATAATATAAATATTATCCGTACTTTTCAAAACCACGCTTTTCAAAGTCTTCTTAGAATGACTAATATTATCCGTACAGTTCAAATCCAATTGTTCCCAACCGCGGTGTTTAAGGTCTCTTTATAATAAGTTTAAATATAGTGGTTAGTAATTTTCCAAAATATTATCCGTACCTTTCAAAACAACATGTTCAAAGTCTTCTTAGAATGTTTCAATATTGTGTTTAATTTGTTCTTAAATATTATCCGTACAGTTCAAAACCACATTGTTCCCAACCGTGGTGCCTCTTTATAATAAGTTTAAATATAGTGGTTAGTAATTTTCCAAAATCATTATTCAAAACCTCAATGTTCAAGATTTTATAAGTTTCAATATTTTGGCGAACTTTCTCCGAAATGTTATCCGTACTGTTCAAATCAGTACAATTCAAAAGCGCATTGTTCAAGGTCTCTTTATAAAAGATTTCAATATTGTGTTTTTTTTACTTTTTCACAAATATAATCCGTACTGTTCAAAACCGCTCTCTTCCAGGTCTTCACATGATAGCTTTCAATATTGTTAATTTTTAGATAGTTCGTCCGTACTGTTCAAAACCGCATTGTTCAAGTCTCTTTATAAAGGTTTCAATATTGCAGTTATTTATTTTCATAAATATTATCCGTACCTTTCAAAATCCCTCGGTTCCAGGTCTTCTAATGATAGCTTTCGATATTGTTGTTTTGATTTTAGATAGTTTGTTCGTACTGTTCCAAAGCGCATTGTTCAAGGTCTCTTTATTATATATAATATATGATATATCGCGTTTTTTCTATAAATATTATCCGTACTATTCAAAACTGATATGCTCCATGTCTTCTCGTGATAGATTTCAATATCGTTAATTTCTTTAGATATTTTGTCCGGACTGTTCAAAACCGCTACGTTCTCAGGTCTTCTCATGATTTCAATATTGTTGTTAACTTGTCTGGGCTTCTCTGGTCTTCTCATGATAGCTTTCAATTATGATATACATGATAGCTTTTATCGGTTACTTGTCTGGACTATTCAAAACCGATATGTTCTCAGGTCTTCTCATGATAGCTTTCAATATCGTTGTTAACTTTTTGGATATTTTGTCTGGACTATTCAAAACGTATGTCTTCTCTGATGCTTTCAATATTGTTGTTAACTTTTTGGATATTTTGTCTGGACTATTCAAAACGCTATGTTCTCAGGTCTTCTCATGATAGCTTTCATATTGTTGTTAACTTTTTGGATATTTTGTCTGGACTATTCAAAACCGATATGTTTCTGGTCTTCTCATGATAGCTTTCAATATTGTTGTTAATTTTATATATATCTTGACTATTGTTCAAAACTGCATTGTTTAAGGTCTAATCACAACTGAAAAAGATGTTTAATCAAAAAGAAAAAAAATCTTTAAAATCTTCTTCTCAATAATTGGGCAACGAAGTAAAAATCATTTGCGTAATGTGTAAGAATGTATTTCTTTTCTAAATCGAAAGGAAAAATGTTGCTTTCAATTTGAAAAACATCTTTATTACCTGAGGAAATAATCCTTCATTGTCCCCGCAGTTTTTTCTTCTGTGACAAGACAATTATCTATACTTCCTGAAAAACCTACTGAAGCAATACGCTTAAAGAAAATAATAGTCACAAGTAATTACAATTGACAATGTTCCATCTATAAGAAATAAGAAGAAACAAAATGTGATCAAATAAACAACGTTGTTAATATATTGTGTAAAAAAAAAACAATAAGAAAGATCTTAGATAGATTGAGAAATAGAATCAATGATTGTTTTATCAGTTTGATATCGGCATCTGAAAATCTCATGATTTGTAATGAAGAGGACGTGAGTTCGAGTCTCACCGCGAGATTATTTTTTCTCCGATGTGCTCTGATCTTGCTATCGTAGAAGGATAATGTGGGTGAGTTTTTAAAAAAATCAACTCAAAATTAAAAGAAGAATTAAAGAATAAATGAAAAAAAATATAATATTGATTAATTTGAACGGTATGTCAACCCATCTTGGGTTATTTTATGCCTAGAAGTTAACGTGGGTAATTCCATGTCAAATCATCCAGTTCATGTCACCCACCGACTTCAATTTTTCTGGAATTTTGCACATGTGGACTATTTAATATATATGAAATAATAATAGAAAAAAATTGTTTAGATTCAATGCCATGAAATTGAAATTAGAAATGATCAATAACTTAAAATTGGATTACTTTCCGACTTTTTCAATGGCATTTATGGATTTCTTGGGCAAAAATGCTTTTATAAACAACATTTTAAGAGTAGGAAAGCTATGGAACTCATTTTACAGACAAAAAATGAATTACGAAAAGACGCCAATTTTCGCGAACGCCACCAAATTTGGAGATCTAAAAATCGACATAACTCCGCCAATTTTTAGAATTAGAAGCTCAAATTTTGGGAATGTCTCATTTTAACAGAGTCCACCACCCTGACAAAATTGAAAATGTGGGTGGGTGACAATTTTACTTTTTTCTGGATGATTTGACATGAAATTGCCCACGCGTTTTTGGTTCATATTCATATTTGTTTGTCTAATTGTCTCTTAAGCGTTTTTTTTTCTTTTTTGGCAAAAGATCCTATCGAATATCTATATTTTTAAACAGTTATATTTAACCAATATATGGAACCCTAAAAGGAAATACCACTCCAGGTCAGAGTAAATCTTGGAGTAATGACAATAAAGGAGCATTCCACACTCCCCAGAACGCAAGAACACGAGCCTCACCCCATCAATCTCTTCGGAACTGAGTTGATAGTTAATTTTCGTTTGGTGTCTTTGATGGCATATTAACATGCGTGGGTTATTTAATGCGTAGAAAAACATTCCCAGTCTCTAGAGCCAGCATCACAAGATCCAAATTCATCTGGATTTTTCGAAATGTCTCAGTCCAAAGATTTTATGCGATTTAATGGCCGAAGTTTAACGGATCGGGCTGATGAAAAGTCAGTCGGATTTCGTTCCTGGTAAGAAGTAGATATTGTATAGCCACACTGAAGAGACGTGGAATATCGAAACACGGTTTCTGTGGATGACTTTATATATATATATATGGAAGCGCGTGGTGTAATGGTTAAAGTCATTGGAAATGGACTCGTCGTTCAAATCCTGGACGTAGTAATTTCATTTCACTTAGCGCTAATACCATTGGAAAAGGTATGAATCCTATTCTCCCTCATGCTCTGGGTAAATAGTAGGGCAGATTGGGCTCTTTAACCTTGTTTAGGCAATCGGTCTAGGAGAAGGAAAACTCTGAATTCTAACCTGTTGAACTCCGCTTAAGAAATTGACCTTGTGTTACATCCTGCTCGTGTGGAGGAGTTGGTAAATATATATATGAGAGAGAGAGAGAGAGAGAGAGAGAGAGAGAGAGAGAGAGAGAGAGAGAGAGAGTACCAAAACTATCTATCTATATAAGTTTAAAATAAGTGTATTTTGACAGCCTTTTCTCTTTTAAACATGCTTGGTTCAACTCGAGTGACAATTCCTGTCGTACGAGTTTCTGTTCAATCCTTTCAAAGTGTCCGGCCATCTTTTTGGTTTCAGGGTGGAACTGGTGTAGCAATCCACCAAAGGTGTCTCTACGAGCGCTTTCGGCATGTCGATCTGCCATCTTCAGGTTGGACACTGATGGTATGTTTCGCAGTGTCTCGTTTTTTAAAGAAAACGAGCAGTAGCGTAGGAATTGGTAGTGGGAGGTAGTAACAATTGGTAATGGGAGGTAGTAGGAATTGGTAGTAGTTCAAACGAACTATATAAGTTTATATCTGGTTTGCTTGCTTGCTTGTTTCGGGTGTTAGATACTTTATGATGTCACAGGATTCCTACTCCCGTTTTGCGTTGCCTTTCGCAATTGATATAATATTGTTATTTCGCCTCACGTCAGAATCAAAGTGTCAAAGAAGTCCATCTCAATAGAGATCCGTCCATTGAAACTGTGTGGGGATCAGGAGATTTTGTTTTTATGATGATGGAAAAATGATAGCTAAACCTGAGAGGTGTTGAAGGACACAAGCAATTTTCTAACCCATTGCACAATCAAATTAAGGTCAGTTGATAGACCAGAGGTCAGGTCAAGATGTTTTTCTTCTGTTGGTTTTATAATCTTTTTTCTAATTCTCTCTCCCCTACCCTCTCTCTGTGTGTGTCTTTCTCTCCGCATACATAAATATATACTTATCTACTATCTAGAGGATGATTGTAAAGTAACTCCCTTTTCGAAATGTTCTGTATTATACTATTTCTCTCTCTCTCTCTCTCTCTCTCTCTCTCTCTCTCTCTCTCTCTCTCTCTCTCTCTCTCCGTAAATAAATACATACTTACTAACTCTCTATAGGATGATTGTAAAGCTACTCCCTTTTTCTAAAAAAAACTCCGTGTCGATATATATATATATATATATATATATATATATTCGACACAAGCAATTTTCTTTTTTTACTTATAAATATATATATATATATATATATATATATATATATATATATTTACATATATATACACACATATATATATACATATATTCACATATATATACACATATATATACACATATATATACATATACATATATATACACATACATATATACATATACATACATATACATATATATATACATATACATATATATACATATACATATATATATACATATATATATACACATATATATATACTTATACATATATATACACACACACACATATATATATGTAAAGAGAGGAAGTAAATCCGACGGTATGTAATATATCAAGAAAAATGAAAAAACACAGGTTTAAATGGGTTAAGTGGTTATATATATATATATACACGCACACATATATATATACACACATACATATATACACACACATATATATATATTTACACACACAGACATATATACGCACACATATATAATATATTATAAACACACACACACGCACACACACACACACACACACACATATATATATATATATATATAATATTCCATAGACACCGTGTTTAGACGTATCACATCTCAATCTGCCTAGAATTCGCAGGCTACCTCAAGCCGGTATCGCCAAACTTAAATACCGGCCATAATCAGCACCTTCAATCATATGTATGTATGTATGTGTGCGTGTGTGTGTGTGTGTGTGTGTGTATGTGCGCGTGTGTGTATGTGTGTGAGTGTGTGTGAGGGATTATAGACCAGTACACATATATCTATGCATCTTGGTTATTTACTTTGGTCATGTACCTAGACGATTTTCTTTTATGATTATAGAAATTCTTTGAGAGTTTTGACGAAGGTTTATTTATTTATTCATTCTTTTACCACAAGTCGAAACTTTAGGTTTGTGTTTTGGAAGAAAATCTTTCAGGTTAACTTTGTTAAGAAGCAGTGATCAAACGATGCTGGAACCATCTTTGTATTCGATTCCTTACTTTCATCTCTGCTGGGTCGCCCAAAGACGACATGAATTCTGCATGAAGAAAAGGAAGAGATAAAGTTTCCTGTTGCCACGCACCAAATTCCTGGTTATGACGTTAAGGATTTTCTTTTTCCTCTGGAAGAAATATTGATTTATATGGAATTGGTCTTTATTTCTGAGAAATAAGAAAACTTCGGCTGTTTTGTTTAATATTTTAGGGTACTGTTTGTGGATTCATCTCTACATGAACAATGCACACACACACACACACACACGCGCACACACACACACACACACACACGATCGATTTTGATTCCACCATCCCTCTCTCTCTCTCTCTCTCTCTTTCATTCTCTTTCTCTCTCTGTCATTCTCAATCTCACTCACACAAACACGCACATACAAACGTGGGAACAAATCTCCACATGAAAAAAAGCACATATACACACGGTCGATTTTGCTTCCACCCGTCTTTCTCTTTCTCTCTCTGTCTCTCACACTCTCTAACTCTCTCACATACACACACTAACTCTCTCTCTCTCCCTTTCTCTCTCTCTCTCTCCCTTTCTCTCTCTCTCTCTCTGTCTCTCTCTCTCTCTCGGTCTCTCAATCTCACTCACAAAAAATCAAACAAACGTGGATACATCTCTACATGAAAATGCACATACACACACAGGGTCGATTTTGCTTCTACCCCTCTTTCTCTTTCTCTCTTTCTCTCTTTCTCTCTCCTCTCTCTCTCCCCCTCTCTCTCTCACACACACAAACTCTCTCTCTCTCTCTCTCTCTCTCTCTCTCAATCTCACTCACACAAACACACACAAACGTTGGTACATCTCTACATGAAAAAAGCACATACACACACAGGGTCGATTTTGCTTCCACCCCTTCTTTCTCTTTCACTCTCACACTTTCTCTCTCTCTCTCTCTCTCTCTCTCTCACACACACACTCTCTCACACACACTGTCTCACTATCTCTCTCTCTCTCTTCGTCAATATCACTCACACAAACACACACATACAAATGTGGGTACACATGAAAAAAGCACATATGCACACACATTGTTGATTTTGCTACCACTACCCCCCATCTCTCTCACACACACTCTCTCTCTCTCTTTGTGTCTCTCTATCTCTCTCACACAAACACACATAATAACATGTGGGTATATCTCCCCATGAAAAAAGCCCATACACACAGAGGGTCGATTTTGCTTCCATCCCACTTTCTCTCTGTCTCTCTGTCTGTCTCTGTCTCTCTCTCACGCTCTCTATTTCTCCCACACAGACACACACACACAAACGCACCCATACATACATACATACATACACATATGTACACACATGTTCATCCACTCATAATATGGACTCGGTGACCCGAGTTCAAATATTGAACGAATCACCAACCTTCAGGTATTTCTTGTCGAACCCGGCAACTTTCATGAACTTGGGAGCTATCATTATTTTTACTGAAAAAAAAGCTCTGGTGATAGTGAATGTGTGTATATATATATATTTGGAGGATATGTGCTTAAGTCATACCTAATTTTGAAAATTAATTAGTTAATAATTAATGAATTTAGGCTGGCATATATATATATATATATATATATATATATATATAATGAGTCAGACGAACCTACTAAAAGTTTCGCTTAATGCTCTTCAGGTCTGAGATCTTACTAAAGAGACTGGGAGCAAACGCATTAAATATAGTACTTACCAGCGTGATTCAAATAAATCATTTAAATTAGCATAAACTAAAACGACCAATAGAAAACAACAAAAAGAAAGAACACTATTAAATCTATATTTTATTATATCATATTTAAATTAAAAAAAATTATTTTGTATTTTTATTTTTAAGTAAATTTGAATCTACTTCATCAGTTCTAATGCATACCCTAAATAACACTAATTATCCAATATACAAACAAGCACCATGTCCCCATTTAATCCCCCCAACGAATGGAAACCCACCGCGCCGACATTAGTCTGCCTCTCTTTGGTAGTATATTTTTACAATCAAACTATTTGCTGTTTTTTTTCTCACCGCGAGGATTTACCAATAAGTTTGGCATATTAAATTATATATATATATATATATATATATATATATATATATATATATATGAATAAGATATAATGAAAAAACAAACGATGTTTACAACTGAAATAGGCTCATCAGAAGAGAAAGTGTGCAAACCGTTTCGGGGCCCAATTCTCTTGACGGTTTAAAAAGCAACACTCGGCCCATCCTAAACTAATATGAGGACCCTATTGCATTATAATGTATCAACCGCACGTGGGTCGGTCATCAACAAAAATATAAGACGGGAAAAAGACCGTTAGTAAAAACAGAACGCTGCTATCAAACGTTGGAAATAATCAAAAAAAAAAAAAAAAATTTTGTTGATGACCGACCCACGTGCGGTTGATACATTAGAATGCAATAGGGTCCTCATATTAGTTGAGTATGGGCCGAGTGTTGCTTTTTAAACCGTCAAGAGAATTGGGCCCCGAAACGGTTTGCACACACTTTCTCTTCTGATGAGCCTATTTCAGTTGTAAACATCGTTTGTTTTTTCATTATATCTTATTCATACTGTCGGATTAATTTCCATTTTATTTTATATATATATATATATATATATATATATATATATATATATATATATATATACTTGTCTTTAGTTCTTTTATTTTCGTAGTTTCCCCCAGACATACATACACGCCAACTGTCCTTTGTATATGTATAGATAGATTATATTTTATTAGCTTTTCTTATGAGGAGTAAAATAATTTTTAACCCCCTCTCGAACAAAACGTATTTTATTGAACTTTGGTCTTTATTGGTCTCCATCAATTATCTTTTATAAAAGGACGTGCGTTCGGTCATTGTACAAACAAATAGAGACATACAGACAGACATTCAGAATATTTACTTCTATATAGAGATCATACTGGATGGAAAAGTAAGATGGATTCATAAGTGACGTTCTTCCGTGAACATCTACACATGGACATAACAGTGTTGGCAACCAGAATTTTATTGTGTCAAATATCCCCCCTGTCTATCTTAAAATGGACTGTTCATGCTTATAAATAAGTCCTCTTTATCTATATCTATTAATAATGGACATTCGCTTCCGGTTTTTGTCTGTAACAAAAACTACGTCACTGCCCACATCACTATATCCGAAATCGTCATAACAGAATAAACAAACTCAACATTAGAACAGTCCTCATTGTTTTTTAAAACAAGTTTTAACAAATCTCTGGTATTATATATCTATATATAGTTTGTTTTATTTTAATATATATTTAAAGTTTACATTTCAAATTGTTTTATTTTTTAATCCTTTAATGAATTCGATGATTTTACTTACTTTGGGTACAAACTCGCTGACATTGAATTTTTACTCCCACCACTCAGGCAATATGTTTCAAAAATCTATTTTTACATCGCTCGGAGGTGTTTTTTATTTTGTACTAGTATTAATAATGGAGATTGTCTGTATTTCTGTCTGTAACAAAAACTACGTCATAGCTCTACGTCACAGCTTATGTCACAATATTCTTATGCTATATACACACAAAATTTGAGTAAGCAATTTTAAAAAATTGTTTTTTTACTCTCGTTCTTTTTTTTTCCTTATAGTAACAATAAGTTAACTAAAAAGTTTACAAATAAATAAATACCTACGATTTTGTGTAAAATTGATGTGGAAAATATTCAAAATAATTGTTTGATTATTACATGCAAGCAACATTTTATTTGAGAGGGACGGGGCTCAGTTTTCATTTCAAATTGTTTTATTTTTTACTCCTTTAATAAATATGAGCATTTGTCTTACTTATGATACAACCCCTCTGACATTGATTTTTTATACTACTACTCATATGCTGCCGCCCTGTCGGCTGGGGCATTAGAATGCACCGACTGCACCTCTACAGAGGGATAAGACTCCCCCAATGGGGCCATCTATTGGTCGTGGTGGCGACCCGTGATACTTAAGGATAGAACCCAGGTGGCTGAGCATGCTCAGTGAGCAGCCCATGACTTGCAATATTCTACTTTAAGCTTTTCTTGGGCTAGACGGGCGGTCGTAGAGTCCCCATCCGATCAATCGGCTGGCCACGTCAAGCTCTAGCACCTATATGATTTCCCCAACCCTATTGCCTTTATGGCAAGTCCCAACCCCTTTTTATCATATGGGTGCTAGAAGGCGGTGGCTGAGGGTCTACATGTCCTGGGAATGATGTTAAACTATATCTGATGGTGAGGTTCCAGTTCTGGAGATTTGGGGAATGTGGAGCACTCCTTCATCACCATTGCTCCCGTGTCCACTCTGGCCCGGAGTGGTAGTACCTGTTAGGGTCCCATCTATGGGTTGAATAGAAAAACATGGGTTTATAAACAAAATTGTATAATGCATTAAGAATGAATTTATTTTACAACATTGTAGGCATTAAATGACCCACCGAGGTTGATATGCCGTAAAACAAAACAAACCAAACCAAAACCAATCATATGCAAACTAAAACCTAAATAATTCTTCTCAATTTGGTGTTCTTTATTTCATTACACTTAAATTGATCAACTCTGTACGGACACAGAATGACGGGCTGAGGACTTGCCTGGAGCGATCATATATACTCACTAATGAATGAATAAATAAATACAATTTAAAAATGAAATAGCTGTGTCGACACCAACGCCTTCATTAGTATAGCATTTAATTATAAGAGTTACTGCAACAAATAAATGAATTAAAACTTATTTTAATTCTAACAACTTATTAAAGAACAAATAACACAATGACTAACAATATAAATTCCTTCCTGTGTATAGAGTTAAGTTTGAGAGACTTACCGGTGTGATGGAGAAGATATCAGGTGTCTTAGTGATTTCTTGGATAGAATTCTAGGTCGATGTCTCGTAGGAGCTGGTCCGGAATGTCTCTGAGGGTTTTGGTATTTTGCGCCAAAACATCTGAGTATAACAATATGCACTTATGCATGTGTTAGAATGCAGGTATGTGTGCATATGTGGCTGCACAGTTAGTTATATTGAATACGTAGTAGTTAGATAATGGAATAAGTAGTAAGTCAAACCACATATATGTTGTGTATATGTAACTGCATACTTAGATACATAAGTAGCAAGACAACCCACAGATATGTATAAATATATATGCGTGTGTTATACATATCTTGTATGTGTGAGTAGGGTGATTGTTTTTTTGGTTGTCAAAAT
>CM042167.1:80480584-80505584 GCA_023376005.1 Doryteuthis pealeii
TTACAGATGTTAGACACCGAATCTCCATTATACATACATACATTTATATATAAATACATATTAAAAAGCCTCATAATAGATATTACTTTTTTTTCTTTACAGATATTAATTTTCGTGAGCAGTGACGTAGTTTTGGTTACAGATGTATAGACACCGAATCTCAATTATACATACGTAGTTATATATAAATACATATTAAAAAGCCTCTTAATAGATTAACTTTTTTTTCATCACAGATATTAATTTTCGTGAGCAGTGACGTAGTTTTTGTTACAGATATATAGACACCGAACCTCCATTATACATACATTCATTTATATATAAATACATATTAAAAAGCCTCATAATAGATTTACTTTTGTAAGCAGTGACGTAGTTTTGGTTACAGATATATAGACACCGAATCTCCAGTATAAATACATGCATTTATATATAAATACATATTAAAAAGCCTCATAATAGATTTACTTTTTTTTCTTGACAGATATGAATTTTCCTAAGCAGTGACGTAGTTTTGGTTACAGATATATAGACACCGAATCTCCATTATACATACATACATTTATATATTAAAAAGCCTCATAATAGATTTACTTTTGTAAGCAGTGACGTAGTTTTGGTTACAGATATATAGACACCGAATCTCAATTATACATACGTAGATTTATATATAGATACATATTAAAAAGCCTCATAATAGATTTACTTTTTTTTTTCTTGACGGATATTAGACACCGAATCTCCATTATACATACATACATTCATATATAAATACATATTAAAAAGCTTCATAATAGATTTACTTTTTTTTCTTGACAGATATTAGACACCGAATCTCCATTATACATACAAACATTCATATATAAATAGATATTAAAAAGCCTTATAATAGATTTACTTTTGTAAGCAGTGACGTAGTTTTGGTTACAGATGTATAGACACCGAATCTCCATTATACATACATACATTATATATAAATACATATTAAAAAGCCTCATAATGGATTTACTTTTTTTTCTTGACAGATATTAATTTTCGTAAGCAGTGACGTAGTTTTGTTTACAGATATATAGACACCGAATCTCCATTATACATACATACATTTATATATAAATACATATTAAACAGCCTCATAATAGATTTACTTTTTTTTCTTGACAGATATTAATTTTCGTTATCTTTTTATAACACCTCGTCTGTACGAATATAATGAGATTATTGATAATTGTAAAACAGTTAATCCAACCACATACGCATTGTTGGTTCGGATCTTATTCGGTATCTTCCAAAATAACAAGGCATATCTTCAATTTTAGGCAACGGTATTTAATGGGAAATTTACAGGTTTCTTTTTGCAATTATTTCACGTCTTACAAAGTCAAATTTTCTTGAACTCCGCTATAATAAGAGCCAAGATTATCACGGATTTTTAGCTATTATTAAATCTACGAGCTGGAAATACAATTTATTCCTAAGTCTGACAAATAGGATTCCAAAACATTATTAATACGAGGTTGGATCTTTGTGTTTTTATAATTGCATTTTCATCTGAGATTTTCATCATACAATGTGCGGTCTGTGATATATATATATATAATATATATATATATATATATATATATATATATATATATATATATATATATTCGCATCTGATGAGTCGGGAGATTTAGACTATTTGTCTAAGCCCCCTGAAATAGACTATAATGTTAAATCTCTAAGTCTTTTGTTATTTCTTTACTCATATATATATATATATATATATATATATTATGAAAAGAAAATATTTTAAAAATATAACAAACACAGGATGTTATGATCAGGGGAAACAATTTTATGTGTCAATATTTAAGCATTTCGGTTTATTGTACCATCTTCAGGACACTGTTAAGTAATGTTTATGTGAGGGACAAAATGAAAGATGTTAAGTGTATAGTGAATGTGTGAATATGGTGTTATTAACCGTTAATTTTTATATGCGTGATCAATGCATGTGCAAAAATAGAAGGTGAAGATCATATGATGACGCATGCATGAACGTGCATATAAAAATTAACAGTTAATAACATAATATTCACACATTCACAATACACTTAACATAATCTGTAAATACAAACATTTACACAACCAAACATGCCCATCTTACGAAAACATTAAAATAAAAAATAACATTAAAAAAAATCTATTATCAAAGTTAGGTTCTTTTTATAAACGAATACTTTTTAATGATTTCACCGTTTTTTGCAAAACAATACCATATACTTAGTTCTAGGAAATTTTCAACATGTTAGGGATAAATATTAACACTTTATTTTTGGAATACAAAATTGTTTCTACCATAACTCCTAGAAAAATCAAATATCCATATTCTAACGGTCTATTTCAGCGTTCCAAAAGTGATTTTTTTAAAATTCTCTTCGAACATTTTAAAAAATTCTCCTCGAACATTTAAAAAATTCTCCGTTTTTCCCCAACGAATTTTTTCATATTGTCGGATTCCTTTCCAATTTCCATTTTACACACACACACACGCGCACGCGCACACACACACACACACACACACACACACACACACACACACACACACACACACACATATATATATATATATATATTATATAATAGTATCTGATAATTTGCTTGAAGCATTGTTAAGTATATTATTATTTATTTATATTAAAAAGGCAATTACAATGCGTATAAAATAATTATTTTATTTTTTATACCCATTGTAATTGCCTTCTTAATATAAATAAATAATTACATATATATATATATATATATATATATATATATATATATTGAAAACCCTCAAAATCTTGTCACATACAAATAGAACTTAACAAATTTCATCGAAAATACTTGTAATGTTTAACTTTTGATTTTTATAAAAAAAACATTCGATTAAAATTATTTGCATTTTTCTTCTGTGACTAATTTTGTTTTTTTTCTCGCTACCAAAACTACTCGAAAGTTTTAACGAGATCGATTTCTACTCACGTTATAAGTAGTTAAAGAACATTTAACTAGATTCAACAAGAGAACTAATGAGGACCACATGTCAGTGTCACATGCCGAGGAGGAGAGCGATTCAAATTAATCTGTATTCAACTCATGAACGGTTTACAAGCCGTTCTAATACAAATGGAAGGATATCAAATAATCTTTATGTCCCGATAAACACTTTCTATTAAGAAAAAAAAAAAATATATATATATATATATAAAGAAAAGTTTTGCAAATTTCCGATTTGTGTTGGTTTTATTTACACCAATTTTTTTTTCTATGATCATTTTGATTCTTGGTTTGTTAACTTTTACTTTATCTTTCATCTCATAAAAATGCAAATTTAAACAAATAATCCCCTCCCCCTAAAAAAAAAACCCAAAAAACAAATTTGGTTTGGCTCTGAGCTGATGTTTACACGTAATTTCAGAAAAAAAAAAGTTTTCTTATATAACCTAGTAAGAAAACACGAAAAACATATATTCTATCGGTTTTTAAATTTTTTCAAAATTGGATTTATTTTTTTATAAAAGAAATAATAGATTCAAACTTCTGAAAACGAGAAAAAATATCTACTAGCTCAGTCGGTAGAGCGTTCGGCTAGAAACCACGAGATTCCTAGTTCGATACCGACACTCGCCAACTCAGCGTATGAGTAGCACAAGGATCTGTGCGGTAAAGTAAGGAGCTGATGGTGGTGTGGCGCTCTACTTCAGATGCCAAAAACAATATCCTTAGTCTAGAGCTAGTGGAAAGGGGATAGACTCCCTTGCTGATTGGCTGATACAGACTTTAGGGCACCCCAACGACTTTATACTGAAATAACTAATGGAAGCGTGTGGTGTAATGGTTAAAGTCGTGGGAAATGGACTCGTCAGACCGAGTTCAAATCCTGGACGTGGTAATTGCATTTCACTTAGCGCTAATACCCTTGGGAAAGGTATGAATCCTGTTCTCCCTCCAGCTATGAATAAATAGTAGGGCAGACTGGGCTCTTTAACCTTGGTTAGGCAACCGGTCTAGGAGAAGGAAAACTCTGAATTCAAACCAGTTAAACTCCGCTTAATAAATTGACCTTGTGTCACATCCTGCCCGTGCGGAGGGGTTGGTAAATATATATACTGAAATAACTTTAAAGAGATTTCATGTAGGCCTTGTTTTATATCATACGAGTGGAGCTACCAGCGTTGGTAAAAATATATTTTTATCTATATTTATGTTGGCATCTATCCGTAGTGTCCAGTGTCCACTTTATTTATCTGCAACTGCGTGCGTGACTGAAAAGACCAATTTTGTAGTTTCCACTACAAAATCTATATCTATACATCTATACATATATAAAGGGCATGTGTGTCTCTGTGTGTAGTGTGTGTGTGTGTGTGTGTGTCTGTCTGTGTGTGTGTTTCCGGAGGAAAGGACGAAAATGAAAAAAAATTGATGACATGAATGTGTTACATAATTTATGCATAGATTATCATCAACGCCCTGTATTTCTGAAGGGATGGCCCCTTTTCATATCACGGGCGGTACTTTCTATGGAATATTACAGAAAGCCCGCGAAATACGTGAAATCACGTGGGACCTGGTTGGCTCTCAGTTTCAGCTTGGACGTCAGGCAGATAAGGCCTTAGCTGGGGCTCACTGCACACGGGCGTTATGTTAGTTAGAGAAATATGTTTATTTAAGTAAATAAAAGTTTAAATAAATAATGTGGTTTTGTGTTTGATGAATGTCTTGGCAACAAGACTGACCTAGAAGAAGAAATGAATCAAGAACGACTAACCAGCAAGAACAGAGAAATAGAAGCATAGAGAAGTCCAGACGCTAGAAGAACGTGAGATACCAAAGATGAGCAGAAGAATAACAGAAGTAAGAAAAGAAAGGGTATACAACAAATGTAAATATATATAAAAATTTACAATCACCAGAGTTTGCTTTTTGTGCAAAAATAATGAAGACTTTATATATATCTTTTGTTTTTGAAAGACATGTTTTTATCAGAGTTCACGTACAGGCCGATATTTCGTGCTGCCTTTTCTAGGCTGTGTAGTAAGGATTCGGCTTGTGCAGGTGTATTTGCGATTAGTGCCAGGTCAGCAGCATAGTCCGCATCCGTAATAGTATGTGCGGGATATCGCTTGTTTTTTTAGTGTGAGGCCATTTACTTTTATGGGATCTAGTGATGTTCTGAGTACGTAGTCTAGGCATATGATGAATATATATGGTGCTTGTGTATCCCCTTGTAGGACTCCGGCGACAATGTTAAAGAAGTCTGTGTCGCCATCTGGTGAACGTACCATTGCTTTTGTATTTTGGTAGAGCATCATTATGGCGTTAACCATTTCCTTGGGTATGCCATATGCTAGCAGTATTTTTCACTGCTGGAGAAGCAAGGACGAACTCATAAGCGACGTCCTCCTGTGGAAGCCAGCACATGGACAAACCAGTGTGGGCCGACCAGCAAAAACGTACATTGATCAGCTCTGTGCGGATGCAGGATGCTGCATAGAGGACCTCCCGAGAATGATGAGCGATAGGGACGGATGGAGAGAGGTTGTCATGGATATCCGCGCTGAAAGCGTGACATGATGATGATTATTATATATATCTGGGAAGATATTTAAAAAATAGGATTTGAATTGTAAGAAGAGAGAAAGTAATTGGTTTCGTTCGAGATTGAAACATAAATCAATTATGTAAGATCAAAACAATCAATGGATCTGCGAGACTAACTTTTTATTATTCCCCCTCTTCCTAGGCAACGCCGGATAACTGCTTCTAGTAGATTAATAACGTTATTTTTAATGTATATATGTTTTATCTTTTATTTTTTAAAAATATTTTTTAAATTGATATTTTTATAATTATTCTTGTTTGTATTTTTTTGTTTTTATTTGATTTTTGTTGTGTTTTATACTTTGTTAATTTTGTTTTTAATTAATAATCTTTTGAATACATCATTGACTTATACCGTTATTATGTTTTTGTTTAGCTTTTCTTATGTAAGATGAAGGGTAAAAAGTTTTTCAATTTCCTCTCGGATAAAACTATTAGTTTTTGCTGGTCTCCACCAATTTTCCTTTAATAAAGGACAGACGATCGGTCGTTGTACAAACAAACATACAGATAAACAGACAAACATACTTTCAGAATATATATATATATATATGAGTAAAGAAATAACAAAAGACTTAGAGATTTTGCATTATAGCCTATTTCGGGAAGCTTAGACAAAGTGTCTAATTCTCCAGCTCATCTGATCTGGAGAATTAGACACTTTGTCTAAGCTTCCCGAAATAGGCTATAATGCAAAATCTCTAAGTCTTTTGTTATTTCTTTACTTATAAATTTGCTCTGTGACTCTAACAATAAGAGCAGACATTGAGCTCTCAAACTGCGAAAGGTTGGTTAAAAAAACTCCTATGTCGTAAGGAAGATTTCATCTCTGGACTTTTGGATTATATATATATATATATATATATATATATATATATATTTATAAAATGTGTCAAAAAGTATAGAGATCTTTGTACATTTTGACACACCTTGTATTCTGAAAAAAGAATGTTCCAGTCATTCTCCATTTCTATCTTGGTAAATACAGCTTGTACTTTTTGACACACCTTTTATTCTGAAAAAAAAATGAATGTAAGTTTATTTTTTCAGAATACAATGTGTGTCAAAGTACAAAAATCTTTATACTTTTTTGACACACCATATATAATTTTTAAAATTAAAACCTTTCACATGCAATGATCGCGTCTTCAGCTTTCATATAAAAATGCCAATTAAATAACGGATAATAACCTTTTATCACACATTCAACATACACTGAACATCTTTCATCTTTTACTCATACAAATATTCAATGTCCTGAAGAAGGTTTTAATTTAAAAAAATCGAAATACTTGAGTATTGACATAAAGAGTTTCCATTGTTCGTGACATACTGTGTTTGTTTTCTTTAAACATTTTCTCCACACACACACACACACACACACACACACACACATATAATATATATATATACGTAGTTTTAGTTTTTTTAATGCAAAAATAAGAATATTTTAGGTGTTTTACGTTAAAATCAACTACAATCTTACTGAAATAGCGATAAAAGTATATAACTAAATCTTAACGTTAAAATGCGCAAACGATTCCTGATAACCATATTGGTACTTGGTCTTAAATTAGCATCTACCGGAGCTAGAAATCCATTTCAAATATTGCTCCACAATTTTGATGATAAATCTTAACAATAAAATTTTATTGATACGAAAAAAATCCTGTATACTTGATGACCAGAGCCAATATGTTTCTATATAAAGAAATACAACAACATTGTTGTAACAGCACACATGAAAAGAACTCTCCTTTCAATAAAACCCAATATAGGAAAATAGAAATTAGGTTTCAAGAAGTCCAGAAAAGAACAAGTCACAATATCCTGACTAACTTTGTGCCAAAAAACTAAAACACTTCAGTCAGAATGCATTGCATAATAAACATCCTTTATGTTAAACATTCTAATAGAATATGGTAATTTTGCTGTTAATAGACAGAGTGGTAAGATTATATAATAAATATTTAATTGATTTATTTGTTTTACGGCATATCAACCTCGGTGGGTCATTTAATGCCGATAAAGTTTTGAAATAATCAATTCTTAATGGATAATACCATTTTTTTTTATAAATACATTTTTCTATTTAACCCATAGATGGGACCCTAACAGGTACTACCACTCCGGGTCAGAGTGGACCAGGGAGCAATGGTGATGAAGGGGTGCTCCACATTCCCTAAATCTCCATAACTGGAACCTCACCATCAGATAGAGTTTAACGTCATTCCCCTGACATGTAGACCTGCAGTCACCACCTTCTAGCACCCATATGATAAAAAGGGGTTGGGGCTTGCCATAAGGGCAATAGGGTTGGGAAAATCATATAGGTGCTAGGGCTTGACGTGACCAGCCGATTGATCGGAGGGGGCCTCTCCGACCGGCCGTCTAGCCCAAGATAGGGCCAAAGTGGAGTATTGCAACTCATGAACTGCTCATCGACCAGGGCTCTATCCTTAAGCATCACGGGTCGCCACATATTGTGACTTTGCAGGGACATAGGTTCGGTAACAGACAAATAGAGATCGAATATCTATTATTAATAGATGTAGTACCGATATATAGGGCAGGCCTATGTTTAACCTTGATCTCTTTCAAATGAGGGTGTAATCATCTTTTTGTATTACTAGCAACAATATGCGTAAGTATGGGCGTAAGTAATTTAAGTTTTATGTAATGAAATATATTAAATGAAAAGACTAACGAAATTAAATAAGAGTGCATATAAAAAGATTACACTTATTTTAATTATATTTCAATTGGGTTCTATATAAAATCATTCATCCACCCTGTCGGCTGGGGCGTTAGAATGCACCGACTGCACCTCTGCAGAGGGGTAAAACTCCCCCAATGGGGCCACCTGTTGGCCGTGTGTGGCGACCAGTGATGCTTAAGGATAGAGCCCAGGTGGATGAGCAGTTCATGACATGCAATACTCCACTTTGGCCCTATCTTGGGCTAGACGGGCGGTCGGAGAGGCCCCCTCCGATCAATTGGCTGGTCACTTCAAGCCCTAGCACCTATATGATTTTCCCAACCCTACTGCCCTTATGGCAAGCCCCAACCCCTTTTTATCATATGGGTGCAGGTCTACATGTACTGGGAATGACGTTAAACTCTATCTGATGGTGAGGTTCCAGTTTTGGAGGTTTGGGGAATGTGGAGCAAAACAAAACAAACCAAACCAAACCAAAAATCATTCATATAGACAAATGATATGAAAGATATTTAAGAATTTCAATATTTATGATATGTTGTCCTTCCTGAAATAAATAAAAATTATACAAAAATATAAAAAAACTTGAATATACTCTATAAGCTTAGCCGTCAAATATTTTCCAATCTATTCATAAAAAAAAAAAAATGCAGACAAATTACTGTCAAAATCAAGAAAAATCATTGTAGAATCATAACAATAAATCTGACCTCCTCATAATTTACTGCTCAGCATAAAATAACCTGGGTGAGTTGACGTGCCGTTAAGATCAATCGATCAATCAATCAGCAGAAATTTTAATTTGTGATACATTCAAAATTCCGTAACTTTTCAACAAAAACATGATAGAAACAAAACATTAAAAAATGTGTTTGTCTCAAAATGTTTAAGAATATGCATATGTCATGTTATTAAAACAATCTTCTGAAATAGGCAATGTGTAGCCCTGTCCCACTGTGGGTACATCAGCTAGTAATGATAACAATAAATGTTTACGTAATAGTTCCTGTAATGGACATCTGTGAATCATAAAATGCAGTTAAATCGGCTTGATGTTTAGAATGATTGATTTTCTTGTCCATATCGAAGTAACAGAAAATCGATCTAGTATTACATCATAAGAATCTTATGGTTTCTCTGTGGAATGACCGAAAGATGAACTAAAAGAAAAGAAAAAAAGCAAAAAAAAAAGCAAAAACGAACCATAGAATAAAAGTAACAAGAATTTTCTGTTCTTTCAAAGACGTAGATAAATTTATGGCAGTTGTGATATTAACTTACTTTTCATTGCTTTTTTCTTCGATGAGCTTGTAATGTCAGGAATTCTTTATTCTTACATTCTCTGGTTTAAGAATTTTCTGGTGTACGGTTCGCAAAATAATTCCAATAGTCGTGTGTATTTTAATAGCTTTTATCGTTGGATTGGTATAATTCTGAAATCGGCTGCTTGAATGGAGCACGTTTCCTTTTAGAACGAAGATGTACAGCTATATCATAATATTTTGAATTATAAAATGAAATAAAACGGCAAAAAATGCACCGGTTTTCCGCACTGATTGTCAGGTGAGGTTGTGTTTCGATATGTTTCTTCTGTCGTTCAGCTGATACAAGCTCACCTGAAGATCGGACATGTGAAACTCGTGTCGTAAGTTTTTATTCGTTTTATATTACTTTATAGCAAACACACACACACACCCCCCCATATATATAATATATATATATATATATATATATATATATATATATATATGTGTGTTTTTTCTTTTGGATACACACACTTACACAGTCCCATACTCACACCGTAAAAGAGAATATTTGACGTCATATTTCAAATTGTCTCCATTTTTCAAACCTCAAATTTTAAACAGACTGAATAACAAGGACTACTACTCGCTTTTCTCGTTATTATGTGATAAATATTTCTTATTACCTTCTATATACCAACAAATTCCCTGAAGATGATCTAATTAATAGATCGAAACACTGCAGCGTCGGCCAATAAACTCACCACTTAACTCATTTAAACCTGTGTTTTTTCATTCTTTCTTAATATACTACATACCGTCTGATTCACTTCCTTTTCTTCACACAACACACACACATATACACTTATTATAATAACATATATTACTATACAAGCAAATTCCTTTAGTATTTATATATTAATATTTTATTTTATTTAAAAATTAAATAAAATTGTTTTAATTACATGACCATATAAATACTAATAACATGCATTGTATTTAAAAATAGAGTTTACAGTATGAATGGAAGGCTAATTTCATATTGATATTAAAAATTTGAATTTAATAAATATGACAGTATTTTATTGATTTGTAACTTTTGGTTTTATCTTATTGAATATGAGAAAAATTCTTCAATAAATCTTAAAAGAAATCCCTTAAAAGAAGAAATTAGGAACATTTACCAATGAAAGAATAACAAAATATGGAAGATTAGTTTTTGTTCTATTTTTTAATCATATCTGTTCAAAATCTTTTTAATGTACATTTTAATTCAGTTTCATTAGCCTTTCTAAATTAATATGATATTTTTATATAAAATTTAACTAAAATACTTGCACCCGGACATATATTTGCTAGATATATATATATGTGTGTGTGTGTGTGTGTGTGTGTATAATGATGATAATAATAATAAAAGTGACAATAATAATAATAATAATAAATACCTGCCTCCCTATCATGTCTCACAAATTAAACTAAATCAAGTAAAATAACGTAGAATCTCGTGTTTACCTCTTCCCGTGATGCACCGCAAAGCATCATATAAGGAAAAATCATATGGAAGAGAGTGATGTAATGGTTAAAGTCATGGGAAATGCACTCATCGCACCGAGTTCAAATCCTGGATGTGGTAATTGTATTTCACTTAGCGATAATACCCTTGGGAAAGGTATGAATCTTACTCTCCCTCCAGCTATGGATAAATAGTAGGTCAGACTGGAGTCTTTAACTTTGGCTTGGCAACCGGTCTAGAAGAAGGAAAACTCTGAATTAAAACTGTCGAACTCCGCTTAAGAAATTGACTTTGTGTTATAGGTGATACACCCTATAAGACTAATGGAATGCGCCGACAAGTTACTATACATAACAGGGATAATTGTGGCTTAGCAGTAAGCCAATGCGAGTATGCCAATAACTCTGTTCGTCGGACGTAATTTCCACATCTCTCTATTGTATTTGTCTACTTTCTGTTAATACATTTTTCCACATTTGTTACCCGTCGTTTTGTTCTTATTTGACCCCTTTAAACCTCACAACACTTTGTGTCACAACCAGCTCGTGCGAAGGGGTTGGTAAATATATATAAGGAATATATATGTATGCGTGATATTATCTGCGCGTTAAAGATGTCTGCAAGAGAAACATGAAGACATGCCACATCAACACCATCACATGGGAGGCTTGTGCAGAAGACCGTGTGACCTGGCGACTCTTCGTCAGACAAGGAACGAAAAGGAGTGAAAAAGAAAGGAAAGAAACCGCCGCACAAAAGAGAGCCAAAAGGAAGGAGAGACAACAGCATCTCCAGCAAGCATCACTGTTTGTTTGCAGTCACTGCACCAGAGATTGACATTCAAAAATTGGTCTGATCAGCCACTCACGCACTTGCATATAAAAATGGACACTACGCCATCGTCTTTAGTAGACGGAAGGATGCCAACACAATACTCATCAGCGCGTGGTGTAATGGTTAAAGTCATGGGAAATGGAATCGTCGCCCCGAGTTCAATCCCTGGATGTGGTAATTGCATTTCACTTAGCGCAAATAACCTTGGGTAAGGTATGAATCCTTCTCTCCCTACAGCTATGGATAAATAGTAGAGCAAACTGAGCTCTTTAACCTTGGTTAGGCAACCGGTCTAGGAGAAGGAAAACTCTGAATTCAAACCAGTTAAACTCTGCTTAAGAAATTGACCTTGTGTCACATCCAGCTCGTGCGAAGAGGTTGGTAAATATATATATAAGGAAAAATCTGAACACACATATTCCACTTGGTATAGAAAAAATGTCACTTACCAAGCGTCATTGATTTAATGTCTTCACTACTCTGTGGGATTGAGGGAGTGTATTCAGAATACAAGGTGTGTCATAAATGTATCGAGATTAAAGCTGTATTTACCAAGATAGAAATTAACAATGAATGGAACGCTATTTTTTTCAGAATACAAAGGTATGCACCTTCATTAGTTTAAAAATAGTCGGGTGGCCTAAAGTCAGTATTGGCCAGACAGTGAGGGAATCTATCTCTTATTCAATAACGCTAGACTAGGGAGGTTGTTTATGGCATATTAGGTGGAGCCACATCAACCATGAGCTCCTCACTTTACCGCACAGATCCTTGTGCTACTCATATGCTGAGTTGGCGAGGGCCGGTATCGAACTAGGAACCTCGTGGTTTCTAGTTGAACGTTCTACCGACTGAGCTAGTAAAGATTTTTCCTCGTTTTCAGAAGTTTGAACTTATTTCTTTTATAAAAAAACCTATCGAATTTTGAAAGTCATTCTTTCATGGACCCCATAATCCCTACTGCTTTTTTACAATGATGCCTTTGGCATTAAATAACCCATGAAGGAATGATTAAGTTGGCGAGGGCCGGTATCGAACTAGGAACCTTGGGGTTCCTAGTCGAACGCTATACCGACTCAGCCAAACCGGAACTCACGTGGAATTATCAGCCGCTCCAAGTGCGCATGCGTGTTTGTGTGTGTCCTGTTTGTGTGTGTATATGTGTACAAGCGTGTTAGTATGTTTGTTTTTAAATCCATTAACCTCGTTCTATTGATTAATTTCTTTGGCTACGGTTTGAAACATCATCTCCTTCAATTTAAACTGATCCAATCCAATTATATTTGGGATTTTGAAATATTTCCTGCAACTGGTATATCATTTCGTTATTCACTCAAAAGAAAATTCTTACCAAAAATCCTCCTCAACTTGTCAGGCACACCTTCCGAATTATATTCCATACGAGGATTTTGATAACTAAATCCATATATATATATCCCCCCTAAAAATAAAATAAAATAAAATAACCCACATCTGGTTCCAAAATGCTTTTATCCAGAAGGATTCTGAAAACTTCATCCTAAAAACCAAAACATAAACTTGTACATTAAACTAACCTTCAGGAAATTGAATTTTACTGAAGGTGATTGGTTATGATTTGATATTTGATAGGTTTAAAATCTATAACTTAATCTTGGAAACGAGAAAATGGCTAATACGCTGGCTTTCTATGTCAATGAGATATACAGAGAGTGGGGGAGAAGTAATTCCAAGTGCCTGTTGGTGAGGCAAGTTTATATCGACATACTTCTATCGTGGTGACGATAAAAGCTCACCTGAAGAGAGGGGCAACGTGAAACTCGAGTCGCGAGAGTTTACCCTTTTTTATTTTATTGTATCGCTTATAATATCACGCATATATATATATATATATATATATATATATATATTATCTCTCTCTCTCTCTCTCTCTATATATATATATATATATATATATATATATATATATATATATATATAAGAAGGTCTGCAAAATGGATTATGTTTTTAGAAAAAAAGTTTTTTTAGTTTTATCTTACATTTGCGACACGTGTTTCAGATCTTCTGATATCTTCTTCAGGCATTGATCAAACATATGATTGATTAATGCCTGAAGAATATATCAAAAGATATCGTGTCGCAAATGTAAGATAAAAATTTGAAAAAAAACATTTTTTCTAAATTTTGCGGACCTTCTTTTTCATAAAATATTCAATTTTCTCCAGTTGAACCAATAACAACACTTAATTAAAGTCATACCTAATTTGTTAATTAATTAATTATAATTAAATGAATTAGGCGTGCATATCGGTTTAAATGTAAAGCGTAAACAAATCGAGAAAAAGTCGATCTCAGTATGTACATTTCAGCCTATTAGGCCTCATCAGCAGAGCTATAGACATGGCAGTGCTTTGTCCGCCTGTCAACCAATGACTTTAATTAAGCACATAATCTCCCAATATATATATATATATATATATATATATATATATATATATATATATATAATGCTATTTCAAAGTTATTATTTATTAATTACAAAATTTAAATGCTTAAATATTGGTAATTAATAATTCTAAATAATATCAGATTTCATTGTAATCTGTTCCACTAGATACAATTACTAGTATATTTACTTTTGAAAAAAAATTAATATCTTATAAAAAATATAAACAAATGTAAAGATTTTATTTAAGCTTCAATCTCAATACTTTTATGACACACCTTGTATTCTGAAAAACAAATTAACATTCATTACTATCTTGGTAAATACAGCTTCAATCTCAATACTTTTATGACACACCTTGTATTCTCAAAACAAATTAACATTCATTACTATCTTGGTGAATAAAGCTTCAATCTCAATACTTTTATGACACACCTTGTATTCTGAAAAACAAATTAACATTCATTTCTTTCTTGGTAAATAAAGCTTCAATCTCAATACTTTTATGACACACCTTGTATTCTGAAAAACAAATTAACATTTATTACTATCTTGGTAAATACAGCTTCAATCTCAATACTTTTATGACACACCTTGTATTCTGAAAAACAAATTAACATTCATTACTATCTTGGTAAATACAGCTTCAATCTCAATACTTTTATGACACACCTTGTATTCTCAAAAACAAATTAACATTCATTTCTATCTTGGTGAATAAAGCTTCAATCTCAATACTTTTATGACACACCTTGTATTCTGAAAAACAAATTAACATTCATTTCTATCTTGGTAAATAAAGCTTCAATCTCAATACTTTTATGACACACCTTGTATTCTGAAAAACAAATTAGCATTCATTACTATCTTGGTAAATACAGCTTCAATCTCAATACTTTTATGACACACCTTGTATTCTGAAAAACAAATTAACATTCATTTCTGTCTTGGTGAATAAAGCTTCAATCTCAATACTTTCATGACACACCTTGTATTCTGAAAAACAAATTAACATTCATTTCTATCTTGGTAAATACAGCTTCAATCTCAATACTTTTATGACAAACCTTGTATTCTGAAAAAACAAATTAACATTCATTTCTATCTTGGTAAATAAAGCTTCAATCTCAATACTTTTATGACACACCTTGTATTCTGAAAAACAAATTAACATTCATTTCTATCTTGGTAAATAAAGCTTCAATCTCAATACTTTCATGACACACCTTGTATTCTGAAAAACAAATTAACATTCATTCCTATCTTGGTAAATACAGCTTAAAACTCAGCACTTTTATGTAACAGCCTGTACAGTGAAAAAATGTCTACCAAATAAAAACAAACAAAACACAAAAAAGAAAACAAGGAAAGAATTGAATTTCCACCCGGTGAACTTTTCATTATCGATCAATTGACTTTTTTACTCTCTTTCATTTCTTAATACAATCAGATGTTTATGACGTCAAGTTGATTTATTATGGAATGCAGTGTTCCCGATGCCCTTCATTCGCTAATTATATTCATTTATGCTGTCAAAAGAAACGAAAAAAGTCGAGACATTAATATTGACATGGAATATGGTAATAAAATTCTTCATTACATCTTGTGATCTTGGCTTTTAATCCTGGTTCAATTGCATAATCAGCAGTTCGTTAACATATTAGTTATTTAATCATTTATTTAGTTCTTGCTTAGTTCCAGTTGAAGAGGAAGAAGAGCAGTGGAGGTTGTGCTGGAAGGGGAGTATTTCTGCTCATACGAAGAATGGCAGCAGAAATACACTATGCGCCAAATACTTGAAAATGCCATTTTCACAAGGTATGGATATTAAACAACATAAGTCCTGAAATCAACGTTATAGCTTGACTGGAGTTTGGACTCGCTTACTAATGTTACATAATCTATGCGGTTGCATAAGATTATTGTCAATCCCCTGTAGTTCTGAGGGGATGACCCTTTTCCTACCATGGCCGAGTCCTTCCATGGAAAATTACAGAAGCCCGCCAAAATAAGTGAAGTCACGTGGGACCTTTTGAGTCCCAAGTTTTGCAGTTAGACGACAGGCAGAGCAGTCGGCCATTTTAGGTCCTGCCTAAACTCACGCGCGCTATGTCAGTTAGCAGATGTCTGGGTTGGGGATTGAAAATAAAGTAACATCAAAAGTAAATCGAAGTCTTGTGTTTATTATCTAAAAAGTAACAATGACTCAGGGCTTCTGATAGAGAGAAATCCCTAACAGAAAACCAGACCTGAAATCCCCCAAGTCAACTCCAGACGCTAGACCAGACCAAGTAAAGATGAAGAAATACCAAAGACGATCAGAAGCATAACAAGACGGCCAGCAGAAGAATAGATGTCCAAGTAAGTGAAGAAGAAGAGGTGTGCAACATTATAATTATTTAGTGCCAGTGAAGAAGGCCCAATATGCAACACTAAGATGTCGCAGTATGCATCCAACTATTCTCCTCCAGCTATGGGTAAATAATAGGGCAGACTGGGCTCTTTAACCTTGGTTTGAAAACCGATCTTGGAGAAGGAAAACTCTGAATAGAAACCTGTTAAACTCTGCTTAAATATAGACCTTGTGTAACATCCAGCTCGGGCGGAGGGGTTTGGTAAATAGATACTACCATGTCACAGTCCAGTACGTTATTCACAACACCACTGGGATTCCAACCGTGTTTGTATGTGTATGTGTGTGTATTGTGACATAATAAACCCCATCTTAATCGTTTGATTTGGAGTCTAACAGGTACGATCACCGGGGTCAGAGTGGATCTGGGATTAATGGCGATGAAGGGGTACACCACTTCACCACCAGATGCAGTTTAACGTCAGGCCCAGGATAATAAGACCCTCAAGCACTCTTTTCTATTTATTTCATTTATATTTTTAACATATATATGTTAAAAGGGCATGAGGTTTTGCCATAAGGGTAAATGGTTAAGGCAATCTTAGAGGGTTCTAGGGCTTGACGTGACCAGCTGATTGAGGGGATCTCTCCAACCACCCGTCTAGCCTAAGTAAGAGCAAAAGTGAAGTGTTGCACGTCATGGACTGCTCAGCCACCAGGATTACATCCTTAAGCATCACATGTCGCCTATAGCCAACAGGTGGCAGCATTGGAAGGATTTTACGCCTCTGTAGAGGGACAGTCGCATATATTGCAGTTCCAAGAGTGGTTAATAGTCTGAATATTGGATGTAACAGATCTGCACATAAATCATAAGCTGCTTATGAATTACCATATTAGACAGCATATAAGACGCACTGGCATATAAGACGCACCCCCATTTCAGCATGTCAGATCCAGGAAAATGTTTTTAGTGTATTTAAGCATATATTGTTGAAAACAGTCTAGCTGTGCATTACACAAGCAGAAACATAGCTGTATAAAAGCAATTTGGCAGTACAGGGTAGGTAAAATTACTGAGCGTAAGCTGGTTTAGTGAGCATCATAGAGAAGATTAGCCTAGGCCTACGGGAGGTCTCAAACTAAAAATACGATGTATAAGACTCAGGGCAATTTTTTAGCCAAAATTCTGGAAAAAAAGTGCGTCCTAGATGCCGTCAAATACGGTTCAAGATTCATAAGCAGCTTATGTGTGGAACGGTTACATCATAAGAGTGAGGGGGGATTAAGTGGATGCTCGTTGATTTTTCTAGAGGCAGTCACATAGAATTTGAAAGATTTTGTAAGATTCTTAAAAACAGTTCTGATACAGATTCAACAGGCTTCCGAAGAATTAAAAAAGGCGAAGTCTTTAAGTGAAAATCGCACTCCCCATTGGAAATGAAAGCATGGCACTGGACTTCCATCAACTGGGAAAGACATCTATCTTTCCAGAACGATTCAATATATTCTCTATTGTCTTTTGTCTGCAAAGAAAGCAATTATTTAAAAGACTCTCCATTCTTCTTCCTGGTTTCAAACCTTTGTTACAGATTTGATTTCATGGTATAAAAGATGTATTTCAGATCCCGTAAAGACGACACAAATGTAATTTTTTTTTAGTTAACCCTTTCGCCGCTGTATTTAACTTTTCGCTTTCAATCAAAACAATAAAAAAAAACAACTTAAAAAAAAATTATTAGTGTAAATGTGAGGATCTGTTATTATTGTTTACTCCTTTTGAGTTTTCACATCAGCATTAGCTGATGGGATTTCACTGGAATCTGAGTGACAGCAAGTCTCCTCAGGTTTCCAGGACTCTTCTGAGTATTCTGGCAGATTGCAGCAGTGCAGTGTTCTGAATGGTTTCAATCCTTCCTCTGATTTCCAAACGTTCCAGGCCCTTTTCCAATCCCTTTGGGACTGTTTCAAGTGCACCAACTACAATTGGTATTACTTTCACTTTCATATTCCATAATTTTTTCAGTTCTCTGGCATGGTCCAGATATTTTTCAATTATTTCATTTTCCTTCAGCTTCACCCTGTGATCTGCTGGCACTGCAAAATCCACCAGTTGACAAGTTTTTTCTTTTTAGTTTATCAACACTAGGTCTGGTCTTCTTGCTGGGTTAAGGTGATCCGTTTTTATTTCAAAGTCCCAGAGAATTTAATGCGTTTCGTTCTCAAGAACAGAATCTGGTTTATGCATATACCATTTTGTTGTATGGTCAAAATTAAATTTTTTGCATAATTCCCAGTGGATCACCTTCCCAACCCAGTCGTGTCTAGTTTTGTATTCTCGTTGTGCTAGTTTGCTACATTCGCAGAGTATGTGGTTTACAGTCTCATCTATTATTATTATTATTATTATTATTATTATTATTAAACTAGTATTTTTCTTTTCTAATCGCAACTCCGCGGACCGTTATCTCTCCCACAGCAAAGGAACAGCTGGTGCGCGGAACAGAAATGGTTAAAAAGAAGTTTTTCTTTTTTTATGGGGGAAGACTCGGTAAAGTCTCGGTTTGCGAAGGAAAAAAAGATACGTGATCTTTTTTCTGCTGCGTGTATCTCTGTTACTATCACACACACACATACATACGAACACACATACACACATATACACATAGCAATAGCATAATCTTTACAGATCACTGCCGTCCCTCCTAATCCTATAACCCCACCACCAGAACCTTTCCTCTCATTAGCCCTCAAATGACTCATCAAACCCACTGCAGATCCACACATTTGATGCAAATATGACATAGGAAGGATGTTCTTCCCGTTGTATCAGATGGATCAGATGATAACATCTTATCATTCATCTCTCCAACAATAGCGATATTTATTGTTTATAAAGCAAATAAAGGAAGTGACGATTACTTTTTTCTATGTTTTATTATTATTTAAATCCTATTTTTCATTTGTCAGTTTCATCCACTAGTTACATATGTAGGGACTAAAACTCTCCTGTGCCTTCGGGGACAGGAAGTAGAAAAGGTAACGTCCCTTGTCAGGTTGGAGGAAGAAGCCTCTTTACGGTTTTGGTTTCCAACGTGTGAGCCTCGTAGAAACGAGCTCTTATCTCAGTCTCTTGGGACTGAAGGAACTTTCCCCTCAGTGAGGGAGTAACAACTCAGACCCAACCTGACACCCTCCTCAATGAGGGAGATATATGAACTGTAAGTATTGCCCCTAAGTACTTTGTTATATTGACTGTTGTTGAGTTTATATGTGAATGAATAAGGTTAAAAGTACATGTGCTTTCCCTTTCGTCTTTACATTCTGTGAACTTATCTTGTTCCTCATAGACTGTAGGCAGCTATTCCTACACATCTTCTTATGATGGAGATTGTGTGTTTTTCTGTCTGTAACCGAAACTATATTCCTACTCAAGTCACAATTATCTTAGTTAGTGACATCAAATTCTCCATGATTTTATTTTTATCTAAACCTCAATTATTAATAAAATTGTCTTACATTATTAATACTGTTAACTATGTCTACATACTAACAACATGCAATTATATTTATATATACAACAAAATAGCGCTTTACAATGTGAACGGGAAGGCTAATTTGCATATTAATATTAAAAAATCGAATTTAATAAATATGTGCTTAGTATTATTGATTTCTGACTGTTTGGTTTTATTTTAATGAATATAAGCAAAAATCTCTTCAATGAATCTTAAATGAAATCCATTAACAAGATAAAATAACTGTCATTTTATTCTTTACTTCCTCTTTTAACTAAATACTTAAATTAGAAAAAATAACAATGAAAGACGGGAGTGATGGAAGAGTAAGTTTCAGTTTTTTTATTATACTCCCTCTGTTTCAAATCTTTTTATCTGTATTCTTATTTAGTTTCATTAGCCTTTCTAATTTAATACAATATTTTATTACATTAAAACTTAAATACCTGCACCCGGAGGGTGCATATATTTGCTAGTACATTTAATATATGTATAAGTTTATACTTATTTACCGATGTTCACTGTAAAGCTTTTTTTTTGTTATGTCGCATTTTGCAGGATAAGTAAAATTGTTGTATACTTCTCTTACTTCTTATTCTGCCGTCTATTCTTCTGGCCAGATCTGGTATATCTTCTAAGGTCTCGTCTGGTCTTCTATTGAGGGGTCCGTGTCTGGTCTCTGTTGGGGATCACTGCTTATCAGAAGCCATGTGCTATTGTTAGCTTTTAGTAATTAACACAAGACTTCGATTTACTTTTGATGTTACTTTATTCATGAACCCCAGGCCAGACAATCATGCAGTGAGACTCATATCTTGCTAGCTTCGCTTCTAAGTTCTAACTCTAACTGACTGAGTTGCTTACTCCTTAAACCGGAAGGGGCATCTATTGCCTTCCGATTCTCACGATCATCCCCAGAACGCAAGGTCAGAGTGAGGTCAAACGCTGTCACTCACTCTCAAGGCCATCAGCTGCACTAATATGATTTCTACACTATTGTCATAATCATTAGGTATCCAATGATTATGTAACAAAATATTTCGTGTATTTTTATTACTATATAAATTTTGACTAAAAATCCAGATCTTTACTATTATCTAGTTATCTATTCATTATTATAAATTTCTGTAACTTTGTGTTTGCCAGATATCTGATAAACTTGTATTTTTCTTTTCTTTTGTTTATCTTTTGAAATCTACGCAACACGCAATTATGGTAAATTTTAATATTTAACTCTTGTTAATCTTGTTAAGATTAATATACTAGCGACGATCATGTCTGTATTTACCTTGGTATCTCTTTTATCCATTCATTGAATGTTTTAGATCTAATATTTTAGACTCATAAATAAGCTATAATAAATACCATACAACATAGTCCCCAATAATACTAACACATTTTTAAAACCAATTACTCCGCCTGTATCTGTGACCCAGAAGGATTCGGTGCTTTTAACATGACTTGACCGTAAACCCCCATAGCTGGAGCGTGGGTTTGGAAGAGAAGAGATGGACCCATGCCTTTCCGATGGGCATTAGCTTAAAGTGAAACGCAAACAGCTACATACAGAATTCCACCCTGTTGGCTGAGGCGTTAGAATACACCGACTGCACCTCTGCAGAGGGGTAAGACTCCCCCAATGGGGCCACCTGTTGGCCGTGGGTGGCGACCCGTGATGCTTAAGGATAGAGCCCAGGTGGATGAGCAGTTCATGTCTTACAATACTCCACTTTGGCCCTATCTTGGGCTAGACGGGCGGTCGGAGAGGCCCCCTCTGATCAATCGGCTGGTCATGTCAAGCCCTAGCACCTATATGATTTTCCCAATCCTATTGCGCTCATGGCAAGCCCCAACCCCTTTTCATCATATGGGTGCTATAAGGCGGTGGCTGTGGGTCTACATGTCCTGGAAATGACGTTAAACTCTATCTGATGGTGAGGTTCCAGTTCTGGAGGTTTGGGGAATGTGGAGCACCCTTCATCACCATTGCTCCCTGGTCCACTCTGACCCGGAGAGGTAGTATATGATAGGGTCCCATCTATGGGTTAAATAGAAAAATGTATTCATAAAAAAAATGTATTATCCATTAAGAATTGAATTATTTCAAAACTTTATCGGCATTAAATGACCCACTGAGGTTGATATGCCGTAAAACAAAACAAACAAACAAACAATCTTTTATCCATTCATTGAATGTTTTAGATTTAATATTTTAGACTCATAAATAAGTTATAATAAATACCATACAACATAGTCCCCAATAATGCTAACACATTTTTAAAACCAATTACTAAAAAGTCCGGGTTAGCTCAGTCGTAGAGACTTTGGCTAGAAACCACAAGGTTCCAAGTTCGATACCCTCCCTCGCCAACTCAGCGTATAGGGATCTGTCCGGTAAAGTAAGGAGCTGATAGTAGCTGTGGTGCACCACCTCAGACGCTAAAATAATCTCCTTGGTCTACCACTAGTGAAAAGGGGGTAGACTCCCTCGCTGCATGTCTGATACCGATTTTAGGCCGCCCTGACGACGTTACTTACTTTTACTTAAGCTAAGCTTAGTAAATAACTATATTCAGCATATGACTGCAGCAATTTTAAACGCAAAGTCGTGAGTAAATTTTCTTTGTTGACAAATGCATAATCAAATGATAAAATAACTTCCCTATTTTTATACAACAAAATCATAAAACATTCTAAAATTTGTGTACATTAACCTTCGGGGGTTTATCAACGTTAGACGAAATTTAAAAAAAATAAATCAAACATCTACAAAAAGCTTTGCGAGGCATCAAAGAAATCAATTCAATTTACTTATGTATAAATTACAATGTGACAATATATATATATATATATATATATATATATAATATACATACATAATATATATATATATATATATATATATATATTATATATATATGCTAAATAAAAATATAACAAGGATGTAAGATATAAGGATATAAATCAGTGATATATGTAAAAAAAAAGAAGTGGGAAGCGCGTGCTGTAATGGTTAAAGTCATGGAAAATGGACTCGTCGCCCCGAGTTCAAATCCTGGATGTGATAATTGCATTTCACTTAGCGCTAATACCCTTGGGGAAGGTAGGAATCCTACTCTTCGTCCAGCTATGGATAAATAGTAGGGCAGACTGGGCTCTTTAGGCAACCGGTCTAGGAGAAGGAACACTCTGAATCCAAACCTGTTGAACACCGCTTAAGAAATTTACCTTGTGTTACATCCTGCTCGTGCGGAGGGGATGGTATATATATATATATATATATATATATATATATGGGTGTTTGTTTATTTTAGAAGCATTGTTGAATAAAGTATATATTAATATTTATACTTTTGCTTGAAGGCAATTACAATGCGCATATCGCATAAAATTAGATTATTATAGATAATAATGACAAGTGAATTTCGCAAAGAATTACTCGGCGTGTAGAATATCGTACAGACTGTTTCAACTTTATTAAGTCTCATCAGCGATATATACTAACGATTTCCCTCCGACAGAAATCGAAACCGGGACTTCAGCAGGATAGTCAGAAACTATACTGTTTCAGCCACGATACAGCACCGAGAAATTCCTGCGAAATTAACCTGTCAATGATACTGAGACCTCTCTACCATATGAGGCAAGGGGGCGCTGAGTGAACAATATCAAACTCGGGCTTTAAGCTCTTCGGCTTAAGCGAAGGAAATAAGATGTTTGGATGTTTGTTTATTTTAGAAGCATTGTTGAAAAAGTTTATATTAGTATTTATATTTTTGCTTGAAGGCAATTACAATGCGCATATCGCATAAAATTCGATAATTATAGAAGATATATATATATATATATTAAAAATAAAAGAAATTAATGTAGGATAACATACAATAAAAAGCTCCACTGTAAAGTGCTCTCAACTGCAACTTAAAAATGGCTACAAGAATCGTAACAGCACATAGACAAAACTTCAAAAATTTCATAACATCTCACTTTTATTTAATCCTAGACGATCCGTAAACATGTTGGGTTCCCACTGTTATTCAGGAAAGAGTCTGCTGTGTTAGCAGAACTTAGAATACTGTATCTACATGCTGGAACTAGGCGAATGGTTGAGGAGTACTTGCTGGCATGGTGTGACTAACGAGAAGCAAGATGGGAGAAGAGGTGCGATATATTGTGCTTATGTGAGTGGGGATAAAAAAAAACACCTTCTTACCTGAAAAGGTGAAAAACCAATCATTCAGCGAACAGGTGTCAGTGAGAGAATAAGGAAGCAAGTAAAAGACAGAAATAAACAGAAATACAATCGAGAATAATAATTAAAATTCAAAAAATAAAAATACATAAGATAATAAAAGATATATAGAAAAATATATTTCATGAAATTACATATACAAATATGATAATATATACATCTACAAGGCGTGTGAAAAGGTATTGAGATTGAAGCTGTATTTACGAAGATGGGAATGAACAATATATGTAACGTTAATTATTTTCAGAAAAAGAGGTGTCAAAACGTACAGATTTTAAAACTGTATTTACCAAGATAAAAATAAAGAATGAATGGAGCGTTAATTTTTCAGGACACAAGGTGTCAAAAGATACCCAAAATTTCGATACTTTTTGACGCACCCTGTATATATATATATATATATATATATATATATATATATATATATATATATATATGTGTGTGTGTGTGTGTGTGTGAAGAAAGGAAGTGATTCCGACGATATGTAGTATATTAAGAAAAATGAAAAAACACAGGT
>CM042167.1:80515584-80533084 GCA_023376005.1 Doryteuthis pealeii
GAACGAATGTATCAAATCCTACATTGAATATGTATCCAATATTGTCTGTTCATATATATATATATATATAATATATATAATATATATATATATATATATATAGCCGCTGTGTGTGGGTTAGTGACATAGTGAAGTAGGAAGCACTATGTAAGGATAGGTGGCCTAAAGTCGGTATCAGCCAAACAGCGAGGGAGTCTATGCCCCTTTCACTAGTGCTAGACCAAAGTGATTATTATAGCATCGGAGGTGAAGCGCCAAACCTACCATCTGCTCCTTACTTTACCGCACTGATCCCTGTGCTACTCATACACTGAGTTGGCGAGGGCCGGTGTCGAACTAGGAACCTCGTGGTTTCCAGCTGAACGCTCTACCGACTGAGCTAACCCAGCCCAATCTCTGTAAAATAACAGAAGTTACACTGTGCAACATAACTGGGGAGGGGATGAGAGAGTTAAAATCTTTTCCAAGGGAATTAGTAAAAAAGTAACAGCATGATGGGTTTATCTCAGTTAGTATAGCATCCGACTAGAAACCGCAAGTTTCCGGGTTCGATACCAGTCCCCGTCAAATGAACGCATAATTAGCATGGCCTGAGTAGTCTGATCTGTGCTGTAAAGTGGGGCGCTGACGATGGGTTTGGTGTACCACCTCAACCAACAAATCTTCCTGGTCTAGCGCTTGCGAAAAGGGAATAGACTCCCTCCTCCCCAGGCTGATACCGATAATAGACCACTCCACTTTATTTTACTTTGCGTATGAATGTAATAGGATAATAGATAAAGAAGAGGAAAAAAACTTGTAAAGCAATTTATTTAACACAACTTAATAATTGGGATTTAAGGTGATCAATCAAAAAGCGGAGAATTGTGCGTATTCATTCTGTAACATTGTTGATATCTCAAAAACCAATCAACCAACCAAACAACCCTCTCAGGTATTTACTGTATGGCATCGGTCTGTTCTTTATCGGTTTAATGGCATATCAGTGGGTTATTCAATGCCAAAGAGATCTATGTAGAAGAACAGAAGTGGGGTTATATAAATCATAGCTAGGGGATAAGGGGGTTCATATTTTCCCAAAAATTCGACTTCACAGTTACAGGAGGCGCTCTAATTTCAGAAGCACAAGGACTATATAGTCTTTCGAGACTGCAATGTCAATAATAATAATAATAATAATAATAATAATAATAATAATAATAATGAAGCTGAAGGAAAATGAAAAGATAGATAAATACCTGGACCTTGCCAGAAAACTGAAAAAGCTGTGGAATATAGAGTGAAAGTGATACCAATTGTAGTTGGTGCACTTGGAACGGTCCCAATAAACTTGGAAAAAAGACTGGAGGATCTAGAAATCAGAGGAAGAATTGAGATCGTCCAGACTAGAATACTCAGAAGAGTCCTGGAGACCTGAGGAGACTTGTTGTCACTCAGCCTCCAGTGAAAACTCAAAAGAAGTGAAAATAATAATAATAATAATAATAATAATAATAATAATAATGGGACTTTGAAATAAAAACGGATCACCTTATCACAGCAAGAAAACCAGACCTAGTGTTGATAAACAAAAAAGAAAGAACTTGTCAACTGGTGGATTTTGCAGTTCCAGCAGATCACAGGGTAAAGCTAAAGGAAAATGAAAAAAATGGACAAATATCTGGACCTTGCCAAAGAACTGAAAAAGTTATGGAATATGAAAGTGAAAGTGATACCAATTGTAGTTGGTGCACTTGGAACGGTCCCAAAAGGATTGGAAAATGGTCTGGAAAGTTTGGGAATCAGAGGAAGGGTTGAAACCATTCAGAACACTGCACTGCTGCAATCTGCCAGAATACTCAGAATAGTCCTGGAGACCTGATAAGACTTGCTGTCACTCAGACTCCAGTGAAAGACCATCAGCTAACACTGATGTGAAAACTCAAAAGGAGATAATAATAATAATAATAATAATAATAATAATAATAATAATAATAATAATAATAATAATAATAATAATTAGTCTGGAAGGAAATGTATGTTGCGTATTATGTTAGTATATGAATTCACTAAAACGATGATGGATAAGGACAGAAATTTGAAAAGCAATTTAATTAGAATAACGTTATAATTGGAATTTAATGTGTTCATTCAAAAAATGTAGGATTTTGAAAATGTGTATGTTAAGTTTAAAATACAATGTTGTTTCACTTTGTTTCATTGACAGTTAAACTAATTTTATATTTAGAGCAGTAAATTTCTGTTAATTTCATGCTAAGGTAAATTCATTTGATTATAAGAAGTTAGATTCATTTCGAAATGCTAACCTGATCTTATTCGATTAAATATAACTGATTTTGACGTTGGCTAGGAAACTGAATCAACAATCCTCATCGTTTTTGATTTCTAGTTCTTTATTATCCGGTCGTACAAACTGATAATATAACGGCATTTCTTTTTAAGAATTTGATTTAATTTGTTTCTAGAATATAACATCTATATAATCCTCACGTATTAAATTCGAAATTGGAAATGTAAAATATGCAGCGAAATCTATTAGAATAAAGATTTGTATAGAATCTATGTATATAGAAGAATGATTCTGTCTGTGTCTACGGTTGTCTGTATAACGACTGATTTCCCGCTCTTTTAAATAAGAAAATTCATGGCGTTCAGTAAAGCCCAAAAGTTTAATAAAATCCAAACCCTATTATTTTCCGAGAAGGCGGTAAAAACGTTGAACAACTCATTTTCCACAGGAAAATCTAAATAAAACCATAATCTATGCATATATAAAGGGCAGATTGTGTGTATTAATGATTTTTGTTTGTTTTGTTTTATTTTACGGCATATCAACCTCAGTGGGTCATCTAATGCCGATAAAGTTTTGAAATAAATCAATTCTTAATGGATAATACATTTTTTATATAAATACATTTTTCTATTTAACCCATAGATGGGACCCTAACAGGTACTACAACTCCGGGCCAGAGTGGACCAGGGAGCAATGGTGATGAAGGGGTGCTCCACATTCCCTAAACCTCCAGAACTGGAACCTCACCATCAGATAGAGTTTAACGTCATTACCAGGACATGTAGACCCGCAGCCACCACCTTCTAGCACCCATATGATAAAAAGGGGTTGGGGCTTGGCAATAGGGTTGGGAGAATCATATAGGTGCTAGGGCTTGACATGACCAGCCGATTGATCGGAGGGGGCCTCTCAGAACGCCCGTCTAGCCCAAGATAGGGTCAAAGTGGAGTATTGCATGTCATGAACTGCTCATCCACCCGGGTTCTATCCTTAAGCATCATGGGTCGCTACCCACGGTCAACAGGTGGCCCCATTGGGGGAGTCTTACCCCTCTGCAGAGGTGCAGTTGGTGTATTCTAACGCCCCAGCCGACAGGGCGCGTGTATTAATGACAAAGTAAATATATATATACACATTCACCATGAACATATCTTGTTTTCTGGGTAGAAATAATTAAGATTCGATTTTATTCGTGAAGATAATTAAAGAATCATATTTAAATGATAACAGCATGTAATTTTTTGCATTTAATTGTTTAAATAAGAGATACTGATTTTTCTTTTCGGAATATCTGGATCAATGCAAGGTTTGTTTTTTTCACATGTTTTACAGGTGTTTTAATGGGGCATCCTGCGAGGATCCAATTCGTGATTAAACAATAATGGATTTGCGAGATTACCTTTTTTTACTCCTAAAACTACCTAAACATAGGTGACGCCGGGTAGTCGCATCTAGTAAGGGTATAAATAAAAGATTTATTAAAAAGTTAATTGAAAAATAATTACAAAGTAAAAGGAATCATTAAAGAATGAAATATAACAAGAATAAATAAACGACAAATAAAAGAAAAAATATAAACAAGAATAATAAACATTTGCTGCATAAAAACAAGAATATATAAAGAATAACAGATAATAAAACGAATATATAGAAACATTTATTTATCAATATCTCAATATAAATATATATAAGAAATTTGTGTTGAACTTATTTTAAATCCCTGAAAATGACAGGTAGCTCTGATTATTAAAATTGTCATACTTTCTATAGGAAGTTGTGTAATTCTGTTCATTTTAATTATGTATTTATTTTATAATACATTAAAACTTGTGAAAAAAGGTGGGGATAGAAAGACTGGTGACGTAACGGTTGGAGCTACTGGTTCGGTCGAGGGAGACTAAAACACGTGACCAGAAATGGATTAATTCATATAGTTTGAGGGGTGAGGAGGTTACCAACGCCTATAAAATAGATTTTCTTCCCTGTCCAAACACTTCTACTATTTACTGCTATTACCACGACTAGTTTACTTCTGTGCTACCGCTGATCAAGTGAGAGTGGTCCTTCAAGATGAACTACTACCTTTGCTCCCCGTTCAGCAACCACTTATCTCTGTGCTGCCGCTGATCAAGCAAAGTGCCGACTGCTTCACCTCAGAATAGTTAATGGCTTAGGTGAGAGTGGTCCTTTAAGACCAACTATCTTTGCTTCCATTGATTCAGCAACGGTTAAAAAAGTTTTTACCCCCGTGTTACCAGACCCCAGGCAGGAGTGGGTCGCAGAGGATTATTCTTCTTGCAACCCCGACTCGTAAGCCTGCTCCACCTGGGTCACCAGAGTTTAACTATTTTATTTTTCTACAAAGTTTTATATACTAGAGGAGACCAGTCCATGATGATTTTGATATTTCAATAAATGGAGAAAATGTAGTTACACACTTTCTATATAATTTAGTATGAATTTTAATCATTCCCACTGACTTATTGTTCATTAGTGTGACAAGTGTCACTGATATTCTACCAGTTGTCACCTTTTGTGAGTTTCATTCCAGCTGAGCCTTTGATTTGTGTTGCACCTGAGCACTGTACACAATAAATTTCATTATTATCATTATTTCATATCTCTACCTTTCTCATTCACTCTTATGTATTCAATTATAAAAATAAAAAAAATTCCCCACTAGAAAAAGTTGAGTAAACAAAAATCTTTAGCGGACATTTGATCTATTGACTGACATAAAAAAAACTATCTTTTGTCTCTCAAATTCTGAAGTATCTATATATGAATACTCATGTTCCTTAATTGTACGAGCGTTATCATCTTGCAACACCCTCTGGTTAAAAATGAGACCGTCTAAATGTCGATGTCCATCTTTTGCTTTTCGAAAGAGCATATAGACAGAAGTTACTAGGATACTGGGTACAGTTTTTTGCTGGTTTCCTAATTTCAAAAATCGGAAAAACGCCATATTGGATCAATCAAATTATATCCAATACAAAGGAACTTATATAATGGTACCTATGTCTCTGGTTGGTTGGATTTTACGCTATGTCAACCCAGTCGGTTATAAAAAGTCATTCGCTTACTATACTTAACTCAATTTTACTCACCTTTACTCTATTTTTTCAAACAAATTTTACTAATCTCATTTCTTTCTGTTTGACCCATAGATGGTACCCTAACAGTTACTACCATTCCGGTTCAGCGTGGGTCAGGGTGTAATGGTGACGAAGGGGTATTACACATTACTCAGGGCTCGAGAGCTGGAACTAGTCATACCCAAGACAATAAGACCCTCAGTCACCGTCTTCTAGCATATATATGATAAAAAGAGCTCGGGCTTGCCATAAGTGAAATACGGTGAGAGGGCTTGGGTTGACAAGCCGATTGATCGGAGGGGACCTCTCCGACCGCCCGTCTAGAATAGAGGGGAGTTTTGAATATCATGGACTGCTCAGGCAGCAGGGTTCCATCCATAAGCATCACAGATGAAATGCAAAACTGTAAATCCTTAAAGATGAAAAAATGTAAAACATGAAAGACTAAAGAGTGCAACAGTCAAAATGTGATAAACACAAAAAGATGCTCTTCACAAAATTCTGTCTCATGGGGGTGGTGGGTGATACAAAACTGCAGCTGATGGTGAGGTTGCAGTTCTGGACCTTTAGAGAGTCTGGATTAACCAAGATCAACACCAAAAAAAAAAATTTTTTTAAAATTTACTCTGGATTGTCCAGTTGGACACATAGTGCAATAGATATAAAGGTCGAGTTAATAAAGTTAATGATTCATCCAGCAGTAGGCAAGGGGTTAACCACAGCTATATTGTTAGAAAATGAAATGTGCTGAAGTTAAAATAGGTTCTATCACCTAGTGATTTTGTGGTTTCTGTGCGAACTCTCTACCGACTGAGCGTACCCGGCCCAAATATATGTATATAAAGAAAGAGATAATTGATAAAAATGAAACTAATTGTGTCAATAAAGCGTTAAACAATCGCAAACTCACACCTTCAGATTTTTCCATCTCTTTGACTAGTTGCTATACCAAGGTTAAACAGCCCAGTCTGCCCTACTATTTACCCATAGGAAAAAGAAAAAGAAAAATACAATAAAAACTTTTTAAACATTTACTAAAATGACTAATCCATATCTTATCTCTAATAGCATTTGATAAATTATGAAATTAGATAATATATATCTTCATTCTTTGCAAATAATTGTAAGAGCATTCAAAAAGTTGTGCTGCTATTTGACCATCTTTGAGTTTTTATGATGCTAAGTGAACGAGTTTTTTTTTAATTACTTTCAAAGATATATCATTTTTTTTTTAGTTAGATTCTGTTGTAATGGAATATTCCACACTCTCTATATATAATGAGCACGGCATTATGCTGGGCTGGCCTCGAGGATTAGTACCATGCCTTACTATTCCTTGTCTGTCTTATTGTATCTCTCTGCAATAAAACTACAATAAAAAAAAACCTATCTTAAATCTATGAACATGTTGACTGGTCCTTCCACATGACTACAACCTTGTTTGATTGTATCCCTCTTAAAACTCTTAACATCCTGTTGAGAATTTTTTAAGTCCTGGGTCCTATTCCTCTAAGGATTTATCAAAAAATGACTAAATATGGCCTTTTCATTCAAAGTTACCTGTTATTTCCCTTAAAATAAACACTTCTAAATATGTTTAATGTTATATTTAAACAAAGTCTATCGTTTGGTTCAGATTAGGAAAACAAATGTTACTTTCAGCCAGGTGGAATGAGGTGGTATAGGACGTTAAGAGTTAAGAGTTAAGGAGTTAATGAATTAGAGGCGAAAATAGAGGAGGCAAGAGAGATTTGGCTGAAGAAAACGGAAAGGACATGGTATGGAGAGAGAGAGAGAGAAGAGAGAGAGAGAGAGAGAAAGAGAGAGAGAGGGAGAGGAGAGGGAGAGGAGAGAGAGAGAGAGGGTCACAAATGCGTCTGTGCTTAGGAGTGCATCAACACCATCGGTATGTAAGTCACGCAGTCCATCAGACTCGGAGAGATTCGGAAACCGTGGTCATAACTGGAGGCAACTCTATCGCTTTTCCCTTGTGGTCATCGGAATAGCAAACTAGGGCGTAATAACTTTATTCGGCACACAAACCCAAAAGAATGAACGAAAGATGTACGAGAAACAAGTATGGTAGAGATCACATACACTGAAGAAAGAAGGGAATAAGGTCAATAAGTCAGAAACGAATAATGATGATGAGAGAAATATATATATATATATACACACAACACACACACATATATATATACACACAGACACAGACACAGACACAGACACACACACACACACATATATATATATATATATACATATATATGTGGTAAGGAATAGAGGGAAATATGTGGAAAAAAGAACAAACTCAGACAAGTAGATTTAGGAGATATATTTCGCTGTGCTTTTAGCACGGCCTCTTCAGAAATATATCTCCTACATCTACTAGTCTGAGTTTGTACTTTTGTCCACGTTTTTCCCTCTATTCTTTACCATATTCTGTTAGATTTTCCCCAATCCTCCTATCCTCATATATATATATATATATATATATATATATATATATATTGTCTTTCAGGTTATATATTATATATATATATATATATATATATATATATAATACTTGTCTTTTAGGTTATATATATATATATATATATATATATATATATATATATATATATAGACCCTTCTCCCAACTCATGCCCTCCACTCATAAAATCTCTACTGCATCGTTCGTTCGAACTACTACCAATTCCTACAACCTCCCCCTACCAATTGTTACTACCTCCCACTACCAATTCCTACGCTATTGCTCGTTTTCTTTAAAACCGAGACACCACGAAACATACCATCATTTTCAAACCTGAAAATAGCAAATCGACATGCCGAAAGCGCTCATAGAGACACCTTTGGTGGACTGCTACACCAGTTCCACCCTGACATCAAAAAGATGTCCAGACACCTTGAACGGATTGAACAGAAATTTGTACGACAGGAATTGTCATTCGAGTTTAACCAAACATTATATATATATAGTTTGTCTTTTAGGTTGTATATATATATATATATATATATATATATATATATATATATATAATAAGCTAATATGTAAACAATGTTTTCGCGCTACGTGTTGGTGCGATAATTAGTCGAACAATCAAAAATTAGAATTACATTCGCTCTATCAATTAGATATTTTCTTTTTTATCTTGTTCGTTAATTTAAATTTAATTTTTACCCTTTTAATTGACTAACAGTAACTTTATTATTTACTATATATATATATATATATATATATATTATATATATATTACAAAAGTAAGTTAAGTTGGCGGAGTGACCTATTGTCGTTATCAGCCGCACACCTATTCAAATCCGGGGTTCTGCTGTTTGCTTTTCAAATAGCATTAGCATACCATAACTATTCTTCCTCAAGCTATGTATAAATATTAGGACAGACAGGGATCTTTAACCTTGGTATAAACACCGAAATAGAAGGCGGATAACTCTGAATTCAGTTAAAATGTACTTAAAACTTGACATTGAGTTACATTCTTCTTGTGCAGCGGAAATATATATATTATATGGGTGCTATATCTATATAAAAAAAAACAAACAGTGCTCAATATCGTGAATAGAACATTTATATCTGTTTGGGTAGAGTGTACATGGAGTCAACGGCGTGTTGTAACTGTCAGTTTTTCGCCTATGCGATTATTCGTTAATTCATGAGGAAGTGCGTCCCGGTCTCCTGCCTCAAGAGTTGCTGCCCGGTGACTATTAAAATAACGACCCAGCTCAATCTATTCAAAACTATCCATCTATCTATCTATCTCAATTTGGTCATATTTATCTATATTACTTTAAATACTAAGATTTTTTTTAATTCATGTTGTTTAATGTCGTTTTTAGTTTAGATAAACAAGAATTACGACAAAAAACGAAGCGACCCCCCCCCCCCCAAATACATTTACTTGTCGAAAATATCTATCTCCATTTGTTCGTATCTATCTATATTATTTTGTTTGTTTATGTTTATCTATCTATCTATCTCAGTCTATTCCAAACTATATATACATCTTCATATCTAAACAAGAATTACGACAAATTACGATAAATAAACAAGAATTACGACGAGCTGGGGTTGTTATTTTGATAGTCACCGGGTAGCGGTCTTTGAGGCGGGAGACCGGGACGCACTTCCTCGTAAATTACCGATTATTCAAACCAATAACAAACAAATATTGCATAAGCTAGAAACTATCAGAAACCAAGCGCCATTGATTCCATGCCGACGTTACCCTAACAGATATAAATGCTCGATTCACGATATTGAGCACTGTTTACTTATAGATATAGCACTCATATAATCTATATTTATTTATTATATATATACATAGATATGTGTTTTTGGGAGAATATGTTCTTAATTGAAGTCATACCTAATTTTGAAAATTAATTAATTGATAATTAATGAATTAGGCGGGCATACTTGTTCAAATGTAAGGCTAAACAACTCGAGAAAAAGTCAATCTGTATGTACATTTCGGCCTACAGAGATTTACTTTTTCTCGATTTGTTTAGCCTTACATTTGAACAGGTATGCCCGCCTAATTCATTAATTATCAATTAATTTTCAAAATTGGGTATGACTTCAATTAGGCACATATTCTCCCACAAATTGTCGGCTAAGGCCATATCAAACATTGTTTGTTTGTTTACTTCTCATAGATATGTGTGTGTGTGACTTTATCTCTTTTTGATCTGATGGGAGGTTTTGTTTGTTTTGTTTTAGGGCATATCAACCTCGCTGGGGTACTTAATGCCAAGAGCTGATGGGAGGATATAAGGACATTGAGAAATTCAATCAAATAGATCATCATCATCATCATGTCGTGCAATTAGCACAGATATCCATGACAATATCTCGCCAACCTTCCCTATCATTCATTGTCCCAGAGATAGGTCCTCTGCTGCAGCATCCAATATCCTCGCAGATTTGGTCAATGTTGGGCGGCATACATTAGCATGACCATGTGTTGGCTTCCACAGTAGGACGTCGCTTATGAGCTCGTTCTTGATTCTCCCACAGTGTCCAGCATGCCATGTCCGTCTCACTGTGATGGTTTGTGAGATGAGGGTGCAGGTGGCAATACAGCTGCTTCCTTGTGGGTGTTGTTTTCCCGACTTGTTCAAGACCGCACGCAGCATTCTTGTGCAGCTCCCATCTAGCTTATTCTCAAGGCACCTCATTAGGGTGCAAGTAGTGCAGCCATACAGCAGTACTGATATGACCACAGCAATTATATGTGGTATAATTGTTTCTTTTTACAAACTCTGACTCGGTTCGTAATCTTAGTATTAATTTATGTTCCAATAAACTCTCAAGAATAAAATATTTTAGGATATCGATCTGGATCTCGTTTTCGATTCAGACCACGCCAAGAGTCTATAAATTTAAGTTGTGATCTTCAGCACACCATATATGTTAAAATAATCCAGCTCTATAGGTATTAATCTGTCCAATGTTCTAAAAGTGCCGGTTTAGCTCAGTCTGTAGAGCGTTCGGCTAGAAACCACAAGGTTCCTAGTTCGATACCGGCTCTCGCCAACTCAGCGTATGAGTAGCACAGGGATCTGTGCGGTAAATTAAGGAGCTGATGCTAAAATAATCTCCTTTGTCTAGCGCTTGTAAAAAGGGGATGGACTCCCTCGCTGTATGGATGATACCGACATTAGGCCGCACCGACGACTTAATGATCAAACTATAACTCTTAAAATGATGAAAAAAAAACACATTGTTTTTGAAAATAAGCTATAAAGTTTTTAACAAAAAAAAAATAAGCGTGTGTTTGTCGCTAAAGGTAAATCTTTTCTATGTCTAATTCTTGTATTGCAATCGTAAAATAATCGTCTGTAGTATAACTGTTTCTTTTTAAGAACCTCAGATTCGATTTGTAATCTTAGTATTAATTCATCCAATGTTCCAATAAACTTTCTAGAATATAATCTTTTCTGATAACGATCAAACTATTCTCTTTTAAAATGATAAAAAAAACACAAATTGCTTTGGAAGATAAACTATAAAGTTTTTAGCAAGAATAATAAGGTTTGATTGTCGCCAAAGGTAAATCGTTTTCTATGTCTTAATTCTTGTATTGGAATCGTTCAGTTGCCTGAGTGAAATAATTTTCTTTTTACTGGCAAAGTAAAAAGGATAAAAATCAATGGATATGCTTTTGGCACACTCTGATCGAAGAAGACAACTCAGTAAATTGAGTGTTTGTTTCCTGTCCAAATGGCTTTTTTTTCTAAGTGCAGTTTTGTTTTATTTTGTTTAATACGAAATAGGAAAAGAAAATTGTCCATAAAGTATCGTAATCAAATGGCAAGCTCTAAAGTTTGCTAGCCACTTTGACGAGGTCCGTATAAAATTTGTTTTGTGAAGGGTTAAAAAATGATACGGACAAAAATTGTATCATGTCGTAATCTAATATCTTCAATAATTCTCGTTCAAATGGTCTCAAATTTCAACAGAACGTGCAAAAACAACTGTCACTACTATGGTCAATGTTTTAAGTTTTTTCTTTAAATATTAAAAATAATTTTGATTTATTATAATTTGCTGTCCCATCTATGGGTTAAATAGAAAAATGTATTCATAAAAAAATTGTATTATCCATTAAGAATTGATTTATTTCAAAACTTTATCGGCATTAAATGACCCACTGAGGTTGATATGCCGTAAAACAAAACAAACCAACCAACTATAATTTGCTGTTAAAATTTGAGAAAGTTACTAGATATAAATTAGATATGAATATAAATTTACTGACACTGCTAAAATACCATAAGAAATACGATAGACCTTTGAACTAGCAAACTTATTGTTCAGGGATAGGACATTTGAATTTATATGAATTATGTAAGTGACTACTAATTATAAATATCTTTTTTTTTTAACCTTAATTGAAAGCAAATCTTTTGTCTTTGAACTCGGAATAAATGGGGATTCTCTTTTGTCTACATTGGAAACTTATAATTTACTGCCCTCTATTTTATCAAATCCAACTTGTAATGGTGTTTACTAGCAGGACCCGTGGATATACCACCGTCTGATAATCTAATTATTATGTTTGATATGTTTACTTAAGAGTTATTTCAAAATAGTTCAATATGTAAAAAGTATAATAATCTTGATTTAACCCTCCCTCTTTTTCTTTCCTTCTTTTCATTATGTTTGATTGAAATAGATTGGTGTTATCGCTTCTGCGTACTCTCCTCCTCTCTCTTACTTCTTCCCTTACTTTTTCTTTCTTATTAGATTTTTTGTTGTAGCATGCCCTTTTTCTTCCCTTTCTTTATAATAAAAATGTTTATGCTATAAAAGATTTTTAAAATCCTCTGAATGATATCGTCGTCGGGGTGGCCGAAAGTCAGTATGAGCAATACAGCAAGGGGATCTATCTCCCTTTTTCTCTAGCGCTGGACTAGAGTGATTATTTAAGGAGATTATTTTAGCGTCTGACGTGGAGCGCCGCACCTACCATAAGCTCCTCACTTTACTGCACAGATCCCTGTGCTAATCATATACTGAGTTGGCGAGGTCCGGTATCGAACCAGGAACCATGTGATTCCTAACCAGACGCTCTATCGAGTGAGCTAAACCGGCCCACCTGAATGATATACAATTAATTATTAAATCTGAATTTTTTAGATGGGGCTTTATTATTTGAATTTTTTGAATGGTTGCCCTCATCTTTATTTTTATATTCACAATTTTTCCGTTGATGTTCCCTCCGGCCTTTTTCAGATGTTTCTTTTCGAACTCAGGAACCTTCTTGTCGAACTCCGGGGCCTTCATGGAACTTCAAACCGAACCCTTTATTCAATTCACCGGGGTAGTCTGTTTTCATTCTGCTAAACTTGATTCAAGTGTTCAGCTATCTTGAGTATATATATATGATATTATTGCTCATGGTCAGGATTGAACCTCTAACCTACAGATAATGGCTAAACTTGCAAATCGACGTCAAAATTAAAACGGAACATTTTGACGACGATTTGCAACACATCAAACTAAATTTTGAAATTAAAATCAATTTTAAAAATCCGATTCAAAATACTTGACTTTTTATTTTTGGTAAGTCAGCTTAGTAATTGTTTTATTTCATTTATTAAACGAATCTTGAAATATTTTCTAAATTGCACATAAATATTTTAGTTTAGAAAATATTTCAAGATTCATTTAATAAATGAAATAAAACAATTACTAACCTAACTTAACTGACGTTATTTTCTTTTTTTGTAAATCGTCCTCAAAATTTTCCGTTTTAATTTTGACGACGATTTGCAACTTTAACCCAGATGATTGTCACTTAAAACTGTATTAACTTAAACCTTATGTCCGTTTCGCCATGTGTCCAACTGGAAACGTTGTATATATAACAATAAAGATGAGAAAAGCAGTCCGAAAAATCCAAATAATAAAAGCATAAATAAATTGTTAAATCTATTTTTTATGTGAAATCTTCTTTTAAGTTACAAAAGAATAATTGTGATCGTTCAGTGATTTTCATCGAAGATTTTAAAATAAGCAGTTCTGGTCCAAGTCTCGGCCCCTGAACCGTAGTAGACAATTATTTCAGCTAGTATATAATGTGTGAAATTTGGAGATGACTCAGCGTAATTATTCTTCGTGTTATTTGAATTGGTATTCCTTATCAACGCAAAGGGAATAGGTGGTCGAATAAGTTGATATATTATGGAAGAAAATAATTAAAACTTTGCAAGACAATCTGCAATGCCTTGGGCTTTGTGTCCAAATACTTTGAGAATTCAGTTCTTCTAATAAATACTTAAATAAGCGTATTAACCCCGATACACTTTAGCTAAGTGTCATTTGATACACCTACTTGAATTGGATACGTAGGTAATATATCAATTAAAGACTTCAATATCTTCTTATTATAATGGAGATTGTGTGTTTGTCTGTCTGTAACCGAAACTATATTACTATACAAGTCACAATTCCCTTTGCTATTTACATCACATTCTCCATGATTTTATTTTTTATTTAAACCTCAATTATTAATAAAATTGTTTTACATTATTAATTGTTGACCATATCTACATACTAATAACATACAATTGTATTTATATATACAACAAAATAGCGGTTTACAGTGTGAACGAGAAGGCTAATTTGCATATTGATATTAAGAATTTGATTTTAATAAATATATGCTTACTATTATTGATTTCTAATTGTTTGGTTTTCTCTTCACGAATCTGAGCAAAAATCTTGGGGATAAATCTTAAAAGAAATCTATAAACAAGATGAAAGAACTGTAATTTTATTAAATACTTCATAATCTAACTAAATAGATAAATTAGGAAAAATGAAAGACGGGAGTGAGGGAAAATGATGGAAGAGTTAGATTTAAAGCTGTTCTATTTTTCGATTATACCCTCTTAGTTTATCATTTTCTAAATAGTTTCTAATTTGATATGATATTTTATTACATCAAAACCTAAATACTTGCACCCGAAGGAAGGTGCATATATTTGCTAGTCCTTATAACTTCTCAAGGGAGATGACTATTTACTGAAAATTATAGATTGAAACTCTGTATCTATCAATTGGAAATTATGATTCAATTATGATATAAATTCTATAAATCGGATATGACTTCACATTGAACTTATTGTCGGCCTTTAAGCGAAATAATAATTACCAATTTTTGAAAATATTAAAACACAGACTGTTCTTATGTTATCCAAAGTCTCAGGGGGTACTCCCTCATGGCGTAGTGGGTAATGTGCTGGACTGCGACATCGTCGTAAGCAAGTTCGAACTCTAGTCGTGCTATTATGTTCACTTTCGGACTAATACCATTGGGAAAGGTATGAACCCCCTCATCCCCCAGCTATGCGTTAACTAGTACCACTACTGTACTTCTGTAAATATGTATTTGGCATTGAATAATCTACGAAGGTTGTTGTGTCATTAATTTAAAAAAAAAATCTCGCATTTGTGGGGATTGAACAATAAATAAAACTAAATAAAAATAAAAATAATAGACACACACTCACACACGCACACACAAATATATATATATATATATATATATATATATATATATATATATATATATATATATATATATAATGTTGAAAGATAAATGGAAAGAAAATGTATGGATAAAAATTATTTATTGGAATAACAACACGTGTTTCGACCAAGAGTTTGTCCTTATATACATTGTATTCTATTCATTATTATTTTAAAAATAATACAAAATAATAATAGAGAAAACATAAAAATTAATAAATAAATTTACACTTCAATATATTTCATGTAACACATTTAATACTAACTTCGACTTCGCTTTTAGCTTCCCACTTTGCGAGTTTCTCACACCAGTTTATTTTTTTTTACTGGAGCCTGTGTTGGAAACTAATAACCCCAAACCTACAGGACCTTTCTAAGTATTCTAGAGTTTCCGTCTGGATGGTCTCTATTCTCCCCTGAACTAGGTTGGAGATGCGTGGTATTGTTACATAATTATTGGATCCCTAATGATTTCATAAGGTATTGTAGAAATCATTATGGCGATCAGTACAGCTGATGGCCTTGAGAGTGAGTGACGGCGCTTGACCTCGATCTCACCTTGCATTCTGGGGATGGAACGTGAGAACCGGAAGGCAATAGAAGGCCTCCTTCCGGTTTAAGGATACTAAGTAAGTAACTTGGTCAGTTAGAACTTAGAAGCCGAGCTAGCAAGATGTATGGATCCGCGCGCATTGTCTGGTCTGGGGATTTATGAATAAAGTAACATCAACATAAATCGAAGTCTTGTGTTTATTACTAAAAACCAACAATGACACAGGGCTTCTGATAAGGAATGATCCCCAACAGAAACCAGACACGGAATCCTCAATAGAAGACCAGACGAGACCTTAGAAGATATACCAGCCAGAAGAATAGACGACCAGAGTAAGAAGTAGTAAGAAAGGTATATAACGTTATATGCTGATTTGGCTTAGTGAAAAGACCAGTGTATAACATATACCTATTTAGTGCCGGTAAAGAAGGCGCTATGCAACAGTATAATGTTTAGAGTCGTATGAAATGAACTCGTCGACTCGGGTTCAAATCTTGGATGAAGCTATAGTTCACACAACGCTTGGAAAAGTTATGAATCCAACTACTCTCCCTCCAGTTATGAGTAAAATAGTAGGACAGACTGGGCTCATTAACCTTGCCTAGGCAACCAATTTAGGAGAAGGAAAACTCTGAATTTAAACCTGTTTAATCTGCTTGGGGTGGTCACAACTAGAATAGGCTCATTCCTAATTAGTAATCTATTTCACTACTAATTGAACTGAGATTCCCACCGTCTCCCTTGCAAGCTTTTGCGGACCGTTCCACGTTCACCAATTACAATTGATATCCCCGTCAATCTCGTGTTCCACAAATTTTTCAGCTCTCTGGCAAGATCCAGGTATTCTTAAAAACATCTTTTCGATTTCTTTCATGCTTATTCTATGATCCGCTGTAACGGTAAGATCCACCAGAAAGCAAATTCTTTTCTTCTTGATAAATGGGACTAGGTCTGCTCTTCTGCTAAATTTTTCATGACACATTTTTCAATACCAAATTAAATTAGATTTGGCTCTAAGTTCTGCACCTTTGCCGAGTTGGCTGTGGGTGGTGACCCGTGACGGAATCCTGGTGGGTGAGCAGTCCATGACCTGCAACTGGCGTCAAGCCCTCACATTTATATGATTGTCCCGACCGTATTATCTTTAAGGCAACCCCCCAAACTTTTTTGTTATTTTTGAACTATCTGGGGGTAAGACATTAAACTGCATCTAGTGGTAATGTTCCAATTCTGGAGCTCTAGGGAGTGTGGAGTACTTCTTCATTAACATTATTCCCAGGTCCACTCTGATCCGGATTGGCAGTACATTTAAGGGTCCCCTCTATGAGTTAAATAGATAAAAATGTTTTTAAAACGTGAATACCCAACAAGAATGAATAAAACAAAAACGTATTCGGCATAAAATAACCCAAGGTTTGATATGCCGTAAAATCCAACCAACCTTCCTCGGCGTTTCCAGTTTGTATAAGGTTTACTAGTTCTTTATCATTCTAAATATT
>CM042167.1:80538084-80545584 GCA_023376005.1 Doryteuthis pealeii
TACGGTGGATATAACTTCTCGTTTGTTTATTTTAATAGAGTGGTTTGCTTTTTACATTTCATAGCTATTACCCTAAACAAGGCATGTATGTTACTTATCGGTAATGGTTGTCCCTGTAAAATTATTGTTTTTCTCTTGTCAAGATGATTGACTTATGAAAACCCGCAACCTACTATCCCCAATTGCCATCGATGCAGGTTAACGTCATGCCCAGAATAATAAGACCATCAACCACCGCATTCTCGTACATATACGATAAAAAGGGAAGCGCGTGGTGTAATGGTTAAAGTCATGGGAAATGGACTCGTCGCCCCGAGTTCAAATCCTGGATGTGGTAATTGCATTTCACTTAGCGCTAATATCCTTGGGAAAGGTATAAATCCTACTCTCCCTCCAGCTATGGATAAATTGTAGGGCAGACTGGGCTCTTTTACCTTGGTTAGGCAACCGGTCTAGGAGAAGGAAAACTCTGAATTCAAACCTGTTGAACTCCGCTTAAGAAATTGACCTTGTGTCACATCTTGCTCTTGCGGAACGGTTTGGTATATATATATATATATATATATATATATATATATATATATATATATGCGTAAAATAACACTAGGTGAGTTGGGATATAGCTAAAATCAATCAATCAATCAACATTTTTAGAGAGAGAGAGATAGAAAGAAAGAAAGAGAGAGAGAGAGAGAGAGAGAGAGAGAGAGAGAGAGAGAGAGAGAGAGAGAAGAGTCAGGGATATCTGTGTATGCGGTGTGGGCCGAATAGCAAAAATTACATCAATCAACTTTGTTGGGATTCTAGATGCTGTGCGAAGGACTTCCCAGGGTTGATGACCGATGATAACGGCTGGAGAGAGAGAGAGAGAGAGAGAGAGAGAGAGAGAGAGAGAAGTTTCAGGGATATCTGTGTATGCTAGTGTGGGCTGAGTAGCAAAAATTACATTACTTTGTTGGATTCTAGATGCTGTGCGAAGGACTTCCAGGGTTGATGACGATGATAACGGCTGGAGAGAGAGAGAGAGAGGGAGAGAGAGAGAGAGAGAGAGAGAGAGAGAGAGAGAGAGAGAGAGAGAGCAACGCATGAAACCATTCATAGAAATAAAAGCAAATTGATAACAGTGATTCCCATTCTATACATGAACTACTGCCATTTTCGATAACCTATATTTGCTCCGTTTTGTGTGGAGCTCGCAGCTGTTGATGGTACTTTCGCATTAGAAATAACCTTAGGCTTTTCAATGATTTGAATTAGAGTAGGCACACAATTAAATTATCGACAAAACCATCAATACCGGTTTCATTGCCCTAGCCCTTTACTCATGCCATTAGGTAAGCAGTCTAGGAGAAGGACATTTCTGAATTCAAACTATTGAGAAGCTAACAAAGGACCACTCCAATTCCCTGAAGACGTGTCAATTGTTATTTAGAGTTTATTATGAAAAGCCATGGCTAACTAAGTCCAGAAGGAACAACATTATTTTTCCATTCTATATATGAACTTGTTCCTTTTTCAATAACGACAATAGATAATAATTGCTTCATAGTTTTGCGGCTCTCACAGCTGTTGAAGTAATCTTAGGCTATTCGAAGAGTGAAATTAGACCAAATTGTGCTTTTTCCCTCTCTTCACTATTGAGTTATCGACAAACCTGAGAATGCCTATTTGAATGAGAATAAACACGACCAAATGAAATCTACTGCTCATTCAGTCTGTGTATACATGTAGGAAAATTCGCTGTTTCCTCGGGATGAATTGTTCTCGGCGCGCTGTGCGTAGGGCTGCCTTTTGTGGCTATATCTGCTTGCGCATGCGTATAAGGCTTTTTGTTCGGAGAGGTTGTGTTAACTTCTGTGCGAAAACGAAAGCACCGGAGTAGATCTTTGATTGATTAACGCTGAAAGCATTCATTCATCCGTGTACGTGTTATGCAGTATTGTTGTTTCCGCCCGACACGACCATTCTTCTTCGTTCTCTTTTATTGAAGTAAGACAAATATGATGATTGCCTTTCTGTTTGCAGTCGAACACTTGATACTCGATAGGACAAGCCTATAACAAAATCACAGAAAGAGATAAGAAATAAAGAAGAAAAAAATATATGTATATATGTGTATATAATGGACAATGAAGAAGAGTTATCAATCGATCGAACCGACGGAGGAGAAAATGGCGACTGGGCACTTCAAATGGATTTAAGTCTCAAATGAGTGTTTCCTGTGAAAAGGCACACGATATATATTCGGCCTCTATCTGTCTCGGGCAATACAAGTTTCTAAGATAACCAGGTTCTGCCGGGTCAACAAATGCTTATGTAAGAAGCCGGATACAGATGGGTAAATTATGTACGTCTCACCGACGATGCAGATACGTGGCACGACCAACCGACTAATGAGTCGAAAACTCAGGGGAGGTCTACACAGATCAAATATCTAATACGTTAAAAACGCAAAAAAAACCCTAAAGTAAGCACACACTCGTCGTGAGGTCGATTCAGAGAGCAAATTGATTCGCGAGTCTACTACAGTAAACTTATGTCCGGGTTTTTTTCACCAAATGTGGGATACCCAAAGACATAAACAAGAAAGTGACTAAAATCTATGTTGAAAGTTTTTGTATATAAGGCATGGGGCAAATGGTCACTCCTAAATATAGACTCGTTGACTAACACGTGACCCGAGAAAGATTCCCATTGTCCAATCACTGGCACTGCTGCTGCTTCTGCTATATTAATAGAGACCTGATTCTAAACTTATGTCATTACTATTTGTATTATCCTGGACATCGAACTTACAAAGAATACTATAACACCGGATTCTTATTGGCTTGCTTACTTATTTACTACACCTGAAACTAAGGATACCGACCAGATACTTAACAATCTAATCGATACAGTTATTGAAATATTTTTGTTTTTGTTTTTCCCTGTGTTATAAATATTCATGTTTCGAAGTAAATTCATTTTCATTCTGAAGAGGCTAGACCACGACCATGAACATTTTAAATCTATTTTCTCTATCAACACGCACGTACTCCCCACATATATATACTATATATATATGTGTGTGTGTGTGTTATGTAGCGCTATGGATTAGACTAGCACCAATTTGGCTTGTATATGCAGGTTCTTAGATCATCTCTTGTCGGTGGACACAGAATCAGATGAAATGGTCGAAATCGTCTAGAAAAAAAACCGTTGTAAGAAAAGGGTGACAAATTATGCCAAATACAGATTTTATTTTACTCAACAGTGAGACCCGGTGTTAACACAGGAGGCAGAGAATTGTCTAACGCGGGAATCCAATGTTAGCCCACTTTGGTGTTTATCTAGCTTTTGCTCTATGGAATAAAATTTGCGGCTCTTTTATATATGTTATTTGTTTTGTCTGAATCCCACAGGCCTTATCAATCATAAGAGGTTCGGTGTGACCAAGTCACCTGTAGCAGTTCCCTGGTAATATTTTTCTGGTGATGTATTGATGACACGAAGACGACTGATGTTGAACGTAGAATATTTTATTTACTTCCAAACACCGTGAAATACTGAAATAAAATGGGGATATAAAACAATTACTAATTTACAAAAGGGGTCTTTAACAAATGCCAGTAACTTCACGGGAAAATTGCAAAGAAACATACCTGTGCGCCGTACCAGTACCGAGAACTAACTAAAAGACTAAAGTTCTAATTTTAGGACGATATTTTCCACACAACCTTTTTGCTGCATCAGCCAGGCGGAAGTCCCTATTTTGCCCTAAGGAAACCTGTTGATATTCCCACAATGCAATTCAGGCTATGTTGGTCCCTGATTATGATACCCTAACAGAGTTGTTTCCCTTACACTGTCCAAATTTAAGGGTATATTTTTAGGGTAAAAAAATAAATATATCTAACTATTAGGCGCACTCAAAGGCGACAGCTACATCACCCATATTCATTATAATTAGTTCCAGTCTAGTAATTGACGCTATGTTATATAGTCCTCTAATACACGCACATACATGTCACCCAGCGTAAGCGAATCAGCCGTTTGTCGGCGTTTGTTTATGTTTTTAAAAATCTACGAACGCCAGCGTTCGTCAACAATTTGAATAGATTGACCGACCATAAAGCAAAAGAGTCTCGTCGACTTCTTATTTTCTGTGATAAATTTATTTTTTCCTCAAAACTAATCCAAAGCTCTGATGAAATCTATTGAAACAGATCGAAACACTGCAGTGTAGTCGAAATAAACATTAATCGTTTATGAACTTGTTTTTTTTTTTCAATTTTTTCACAATATTACATCGTCCTCTTGATATTGCTGAAAAATAAAAGCTATAAAATATGGCCAATCGTTCAAAGAAAATAAATAGTTAAAAAAATAAATCTGGGTCCATTTGATAAAACCATACATACAAGGCGTGTCAAAAAAGTATCGAGATTTTTTGTACTTTTGACACACCTTGTATTCCGAAAAAATAACGTTCCATTCATTCTTCATTTCTATCTTGGTAATTACAGCTTTAAACTTGGTACTTTTTTGACACACCTTGTATTCTGAAAAAAATTAATGTTCCATTCATTCTTCATTTCTATCTTCGTAAATGCAACTTGGTACTTTTTTGACACACCTTGTATTCTGAAAAAAAATTAACGTTCCATTTATTCTTCATTTCTATCTTTGTAAATACAGCTTTAAACTTGGTACTTTTTTGACACACCTTGTATTCTGAAAAAAATTAACGTTCCATTCATTCTTCATTTCTATCTTTGTAAATACAGCTTTAAACTTGGTACTTTTTTGATACGCCTTGTATTCTGAAAAAAAATTAATGAATGGAACGTTATTTTTTTTCAGAATATAAGGTGTGTCAAAAAGTACAATAAATCTCGATACTTTTTTTGACACACATTGTATGTGTGTTTTTTAAAAAAAAAGGCCTTATCATCAAATGAACGCAAAGTTATTTTTAACTACGGATTCTCTTTGAACGACGGAACATTTTTTATAAGTTTTATTTTTCACGTAAATGTTAGTGAAATAAATTACTAATTAGGACTGAGCCTATGTTATATACTGGCATCAAATTCTATATGTCATATAGCGGCTTTTTCTTCACGTTGCTAAATCGCGTATCTGTATTCACAGTACCCAAAGCGATGTATGTTAGTAGTCAGCTACGACCGACTACTGGACTTCAATGATAACAGATACGTATGTACAAAGAGAGGACCCTTCTTTATTTACTTCGGTGTGTGGTGGTGAAGGCACGGAGCTTACAATGAGTGCACGAGGGGTGGTTGCTGACGGGAGGCGTGAAGTGTCCTTTCCGCTGCCGGGTGGCGTCTGATTCTGTCGGCTTGACCCTCATGCTTTTTGTATTGACGACACGCCTAAACATCTTTATCTTTTTGATCTGATAACGGACCTTTGTTATATATTTCTTTTATCTTCACCCTGCTTCCTTGACCGGAAACTATCTCTTCCGCTTTCTCTTTCTTTTTAAATATATATGTTTATCTTTCTCTTTGTCCCTCAGCCGGAAGTTCCATCTTCCGGGCGAGGACAATACATCTATTCATGTAGTGATCAACTCAAGTTGATTTAACAGGTCTGAATTCAGAGTTGTTTCTTCCCTTAGACTGGTTGCCTAACCAAGGTTAAAGAACCCAGACTGTCCTACTATTTACCCATAGCTAGTAGAGAGAGAGAGAGAGAGAGAGAGAGAGAGAGAGAGAGAGAGAGAGAGAGAGAGAGAGAGAGAGAGAGAGAGAGAGAGAGAGAATAGTACAGAAAATCTCAATACTTTTTTGGCACACCTTGTATATGTAAGTTGCACAAACAATGTCTGTAATCGTCAGAACGTTTATCTTCTTTTTCTATTGTGGGTTGGTTTAACTACGTGTCGTCATCCACAACTTCCACGTTTTTTTTTATTGTTTTCTCTCCGACACTAATATATCTAAAAGGCTCCCAAGTGTCTATTCACTTCCATTGAAGTTCCTTTTCAATTCCAACACGGACTCAATCGCGATTAAAAAAACATTAAACTCGTGTCCGTTATTCTGAGGAATCAACACCTCCATCAGACAGACTATCTGATTGTTACACTTTTTACAAAAGTATATTTAATCATAAAAACAAAACTTTACGATCATCGCCGAATACTGATTCTCGCTTTTTCTTACAACTTGTTGAGTTTCAGTACTCATAGCGGAATGATATAAAAATTACCTATTAGCCACTCTGGCATATTCACGAATACAATAACAATCTTTTCTGTTTTCTGTTCATCATATATCTGTTAAACGTAATAAACTTACATATAATACTAACCTAATTTAGATTTAATAGACCTAAACCATGTTTTAACTCTACTTGAAATACTTATTTCTTTTTATTGTAGCCCTAAAAAGATGTATGTATGCAAACAGTCACACTCATATATATATATATATATATATATATATATATATATATATATATATATATATAAAATTTAACATTTTGAAAAAACATATGATGTTTGTTATGTAATTGCTGACAGTACTGTTTCGACCAAATCGATAAGTTTGTCTTCATCAAAGAGCGACATAGATGGGAAGAGAAGATATCCGTTAAAAAAGACTGTTTACAGAAACGAACGCCGAGTTCAACCGCTGAAATTTTTGAAAAATGCATGTTCTGTTTTAAAAATAAAATAAATTTTATTTTTAATTTTTAAAAATCAGAAGCATTATAGTTTATGGAAAAACTCAAAAGAGTTTGTTGTAAAAGTTTATATAAAAATGTAAAGTGGGTATCAAAATAGTATAGTATATATTTCAGCTGTTAAAAATATATACAAGTCCACATGGTAATAGTACCTACATAAAATAAGAATAAAAATAATTTGCGACGGATTTTGAAAAAAAGAAGACGTGTAGATTTGGTTTGGTTTGGTTTTGCTTTGTTTCACGGCATATCAACCTCAGTGGGTCATTTAATGCCGATAAAGTTTTGAAATAATCAATTCTTAATGGATAATACAACTTTTTTATAAATACATTTTTTTATTAAACTCATAGATGGGACCCTAACAGGTACTACCACTCAGGGTCAGAGTGGACCAGGGAGCAATGGGGATGAAGGGATGCTCCACATTCTCCAAACCTCCAAAACTGGAACCTCACCATCAGATAGAGTTTATTGTCATTCCCAGGACATATAGACCCTCAGTCACCGCCTACTAGCACCCATATGATAAAAAGGGGTTGGGGCTTGCCATAAGGGCAATAGGGTTGGGAAAATCATATAGGTGCTAGGGCTTGATGTAACCAGCCGGTTGATCCGACCGCCCGTCTAGCCCAAGATAGGACCAAAGTGGAGTATTGCAAGTCATGAACTGTCCATCCATCTGGGTTCTATCCTTAAACATCACGGGTCGCCACCCACGGCAAACAGGTGGCCCCATTTGAGGACTCTTAACCCTAAGCAGAAGTGCAGTCGGTGCATTCTAACGCATTCTAACGCCCT
>CM042167.1:80550584-80588084 GCA_023376005.1 Doryteuthis pealeii
TTCCTTCGGATCACGGCAGCGAGACAGAGATGAGGGCCCTGTCACTTGGGCAACCCAGGGTCTCCATACATCTTGCCCAGGCTCTTTTTTGTCCCCTGGAACTCCTTAATCCACTAGGCCATGTGTCCATCCAGTGTGAATTTTGGGAACTTATAAACCTAATGTCTTGTTTTGGCTAGAATATCTACCTATTCACTAATGTATGATTTTTTACCTAGACTCATATTATGTGTTTAAAAAAATCTAATCTAGCCTTTTTAATTATAGGTTCCCATATTGTGTTCATTTATTATTTTATAGGTTATTATTTATTAATTATTACTAATTACTCGCATTCTTTGCAAATAAACAAAGAAATAAGGCTAATTAAATTTCTTGTTCATTTTATTTTTATCTGTTAATTAATAAATATTAAAATTGCATTAGTCGCTGACTGTTTCTGTCAAAATATGTTACCTGCTAAAATTCTGTTGTCAAAATTCTTACGCTCGCAGCCTAATAAAATTAAAGCTGTGGTCGCAAACACATGTAAACCGTCTCCAACTCCAGATCTTGAGAAAAAATCATAATATCTTTGTGGTACAAATAATGTTCAATATATGTGAAATAATAATAAAAAAAGTTTTTTTCTTTTGTCATAGATGCAGTGCCACATCGGGATATTGATGTTGCTATGAAAAAATAAGAAATCATTAATAACTTAAAATTTGTTAAGTTTAAGACTTTTTTAAATATTATTTCTGGATTCCTTGCGCATTCTTTTTTTATAAATCAATTTTTAGTAGTAGGGAAGCTCTAGAACAGACAAAAATAAATTACAAAAAGTCGCCATTTATCGTTAACTTCAGCAAATTTTGAAAGCTAAAAATCGAGATAACTCCGTCAATTTTTGGAATTGAAAGGTCAAATTTTGGGGATTGTCTAACATTAACATAATGCACACCGGGACTAAATTTCAGAAAAGAATTGAAGGGAGTGGGTGAAATTTTACTTTTTTCTTGATGATTTGACATGGAATGACACGAATAGGAGACCAGTAGAAAGAAAAACACCTATTATTATTTATTATTGTTTATTCGGACCAAGTAACTAATAGGCACCCCAAATCATCAGCTCAATAAAAGGGTCATATATTAAGTTTCACTTTCAAATATTTGAAAATAAACAAACAGATCATTTTTGCAATTATATTGTATCTGACAAAAACAAATTTTACAAATTATGTGATACTATTTCTGAACGACATCCTTTTATTTGAATAAGCATAAAATATTTTGTAAATAAAAACTTTATTTTTATTTGAACAAATATAATTGCATTTCTCTTCTGTTTAAGTAAAAAATATTTTAGTATAAAAACGTCTTGCGTCTTTTTTTAAATCGTCGTAAGTGTCGAAAAATATTCATAAATTTCTGATTAAAAAGTATTTATTTAAAAAAAGATTTTGCTATTGAATTTTTAATTTGATTACGTGTACCAACCATCTATTCATTTAATTTATTGTGTGTGTGGAAGTGAGCTGTACAATTGTAATAAGTAATTAAGAGTTACTTCCCTTGTTTTATTATTACCTCCCTTTTGTGTAAATCTTTAACTTTCTGAAAGTATATAAACTCCCAAGTAATTGCAACTGTATTTTAAGTCGTATAAAGCTTTCAGCCGTGCGTGTTCATTTATCATTACAACAATCTTTAATTATCCCTTAAACAAATGCTTGATTGATATTGTGACGACTTCCCTTTTGTACATGAACATCGCTTGCATTCATGTTTTTTTTTTAATTCTTTAATTTGATAGTAAAACAAAACAAGAATTAAGTGGAAAGAAATCCATAAACAAAAAGACAATAATGCGAAATTTGTATTTTAGAGTATCAAGAGAGTTAAATAATGTTTATTCTAGAATACATTACCACAAAATACCGCCCCCCACCAAAAAAACAAAAAACAAAAAAAAAAAAAACAAAGAATCCAAAAAAGCAAATGAAAAAACAAGAAGAGACAAAAAGCAACAGGCAATTATCTTGAAAGTAATCTAGTATGTTTGTATAAGATAAGTCTGTTAACAGGATCAGATGTTTTATAGGAATAATTACCGGTTTGAATTTTTTTGTCATTTTCTAAAGGGTGTTACTTTACAGAAAGACGCACGTGAATACACACACACACACACACACACATACACACACACACACACACACACACACACGTGCACATACATACACACACACAGATATATATACGCGTGCGTGTGTGTGTGTGTGTGTAAATGAGAAAACTGGAAGTGAATCCGGCAATTATGTTTAAAGATAAATGGAAAGAAAGTGTTGTGTGGATAAAAATTATCTATTGAAATGCCGAAACGTGTTTCGACTAAGAGTCTGTCCTTGTATACATTGTAAAAAAGAATATTTATTGAAGTGCCGACACGTGTTTCGACCAAGAGTTAGTCCGTAACTTATTTATAGATAAAAAGGCCTTAAATACCATGGGTATCGAGATTATCGACCATTTCTACCGTGGGTATCTGAGGCCCACCGAACTTCGTCAGACCATGTTTTTATTTTATTCAGACTCTGACGAAGCTCGGTGGGCCTCAGATACCCACGAGGGGAAATGGTCCATAATCACGATACCCATGGTATTTAAGGCCTTTTTATTCACAAATATATATATATATATATATATATATATATATATATATACTAGCAAATATATGCACCCTTCGGGTGCAAGTATTTAAGTTTTAATGTAATGAAATATCGTATTAAATTAGAAAGTCTAATAAGAATGCAGATAAAAAAATTTAAAACAGAGTGGGGGTATAATAGAAAAATAGAAATGAAACTTACTCTTCCATCATTGCCGTCTTTTATTGCTGAATTTTACTTATTTAACTATTTAGTTAAATTAGGAAATAAAGAATAAAATTACACTTATTTTTTCTTGTTAATGGATTTCATTTAAGATTCATTCAAGAGATTTTTGCTTATATTCATTAAAAAAAAAATCAAACAGTTAGAAATCAATAATACTAAGCACATATTTAATAAAATCACATTTTTAATATCAATATGCAAATTAGCCTTCCCGTTCACACTGCAAACAGCTATTTTTTTTTTTATATAAATACAATTGCATGTTATTAGCACGTAGATATGGACAACACTAATAAAAAGGTGAAGCAATTTTATTAATAATTGAGGTTTGAATATAAATAAAATCATGAAGAATGTGATGTACATAACTATGTTAATTGTGACTCGATTAGTAATAAAGTTTCGGTTACAGACAGAAAAACACACAATCTCCATTATAATAAGATATATATATATATATATATATATATATATATATATATATATATATATATGCGGTAATATTTCAAACCTCTAGGCTATGTAATATTGTTTCCCCTAAGGTCTGTTAGTCAAAGCAAAATAGCGAACCTGTCACTCGACTGTTGATGGGGATGCCGCAGGTGGCTGGTTTTCCCGGCCCAATCAATAAATATCCTGTCTTCTGACCCACTGGCCCTTCTATGCGTAAGATTGTTGTCGAATAGGATTTACGATTTGATATTGCTTTTGTTTCGTGTTCTGCTGTCAGACAAAAGCCAATTGTTTGGTTCTTCAAGCGAAGGAATAAGAATAAATGCCTTCCCTCAGAGAATAGAGACAGTTCTTTCTTTTTTTTCTTTTTTCACTTCTTTTGAAATGTCATACGATCAATGAAATGGCAGGATGTTATACTAAAACTGAGTGAATTCCAGGCTAACAATGACATACGCACATAGGCATACACAGAATAACGCACTCTCAGACACACTCACACACACTAACACCCACGCACCCACACATACACACATACGCTAACACTCCCCCACACTAACATATACACACACACGCATATACATATATATATATATATACATGTATATATATATATATATATATATATATATAGAGAGAGAGAGAGAGAGAGAGAGAGTGAGAGAGAGTGAGAGAGAGAGAGAGAGAGAGAGAGAGGGTGAGAGAGAAAGACAGAAAGAAAGACATCAACCTTGTGTGCATGCATGAGTTTGTATATATATATAGAGGTAGCTGTTAAAATGTCGAGCCGCACTGATGAGAAGTAAACTTCGAAACACGTGTCTGTGGATGACTGATATATATATATAACAAGTCAACGTCTCTGATGACGGATAAACATCTGAAACCATTGGTAATACAAACTTTGTGTTGGTGACTTAAATAAATAAATAAATAAATATATATATATATATATATATATATATATATATATGTGTGTGTGTGTGTGTGTGTGTGTGTGTCTGTGTCTGTGTGTGTTGAAATAAAAAATAAAGGAAAGAAATGTTGAATGGATGAAATAGGTTTTATTTAATTTTTTTTGTTCACTGACACGAGTTTCGGCCAGGAGTTTATCCATATGCACATGTATTCTATCTATTATTATTTAAAATACAAAATAAAATAAAGAAACAATAATAGAAAAACTAAAAAATTAAACTCCTGACCGAAACACGTGTCAGTAAAATGAAATAAAATAAATCCTATTTTATCCATTCAATATCTATTTCTTTTATTTTTCATTTCAACATACCGTCGGATTCGCTTCCATTTTCAATTTACCTATATATATATATATATATATATATATATATATATATATATATATATATATATAATGCCTATTTATAGTGTATATATTGTTTGGGCTTTGGTGTGAAGCATTAGGAATAGAATATCAGAAACTCGGTCTTGAAGTGTTAAATTTCCTTTTATTTTTGAGAGCGCTAGCTTCTCTTAAACACATATATATCAACTAGAAGCATATGTGGATTCCTCAACAACACACACACACACACACATATATACACATATATATATATATATATATATATGTGTGTGTGTATGTGTGTGTGTGTGTGTGTGTGTGTTGTTAAGGGATATGCATAGGTGTGTATGTCATTGTCAGCATGTAATTTCTTCGGTTTTAACATTCTGCTATTTCCTTAATCGTATGACATTTCAAAAGACGTGAATAAACAAAGAACTGTCTCTATTCTCTGAGGGAAGACATTTATTCATATTCCTCACAAGAAGAACAGAACAGTGTGTATGTGTGTGTGTTGTCGCACGTGCATGTGCGTACGTTGGATGTTGGGAACCTTTTTTTAGTTGTATTAGAAGTATAGAACTGTAAAAAAAGTTATAATAATCAAGATTCAAAATGATGAATATAATCGTATTTTCAACGGAACTCTCTGACAAAATACAGAGGTCTATCTAAAATATCAAGATTTATTAATAAGATAAAAAATAATATGATATTTATCATATAAATGTTCGTGATGATATCTTATTTTGTCCCTTTTTATGTTTTAATACAAAAAAAAACTTCCAAAAATCAAGCACATTTTTTTTTGATAACTAAGAAATAACAAGAATAAATAAGGATTTATTTATTTCTTAGAACAAAATATATTGATTTTTAGCACAAGGTTTGACGCCATTTCTATCAAGAATGAGAATTTTTGCGAGACTGTGGATAACCAGTTGGGGAAATACCCTGTCTTTACATTTCTGTAAATCTTAGTTGCAAGCCTATTCTATCAAGTATGATATTAATATAGCCAGCATATTTAAATATCACAAGGATTCCATACGGGAAATTTAAATGTAATGTTTATTTGAAAATTATTTTAATTTTTTACTAATTGTAAAACAATTTTGGTAAGAACAAAAAAATGAAATTATTTTAAATGCAAATAAACATTGTAATCCAAAAATTAATTTTCTAAAATTCTTAGCTTTTTATTTTTATTTTAAGTAATTTTTTATTAGTTTTTATGTATATGAGAACTAAGAACCAAATACATTAATATATCTACAAAAAAGCATACATGGAATCTCTAACAACATCATATATGTATAAGTAAAGTTGTCGAGGCGGCGTGATGTCGGTATCAGCCCAATCAGCGATGGAGTCTATCCTCTTTTCACTAGCGCTAGACCAAGGAGATTATTTAGGCATCTGGGGGGTGCAACACATTTACCATCAGCTCCTTACTTTACCGCACAGATCCCTGTGCTACTCATACACTGGGTTGGCGAGGCCCGGTATCGAACCAGTAACCTTCTGGTTTCTAGCTGAACGCTCTACCGAATGTTGTTGGATGAATAAATATAGAGAGATAAGACATTAAAATGGCAAATTAATCCTAGAGAACATAAATAGATATATAGATATTATCTGAAAAACAATATATATATATATATATATATATATATATATATATAGTTTATATATATATATATATATATATATATATATTATATATAAGTGTATTTTGGCAGCATTTTTTCTTCTATTACAAGTTTCGTTAAACTGTACGGACAATTCCTGTCGGACAAGTTTTTCATTGATCCGTTCCAATGTTCGGGCCATCTTTCTGGTGTCGGGGTGTAACTGCTATAATAGTCCCCCAAAGGTTTCCAAACGAGCGCTCTCGGCAACACAATTTGCCATCCTCAGGTGTGAAACGATGGTATGATTTCGTGTCTCGTTTTTAATGAGAACGAGTAGCAGCAAGGAATTAGAAGTGGGAGGTAATAACCATTGGTAGTAGGAGGTTGTAGGAACGGTAGTGGTTCGAGCGAGCTCTGCGGTGATTTATGTGGGAGGGGGGCACAAGTTGTGAGAACATATATGTATGTGTGTGTGTGTGTGTGTCTTTGAGAGAGAAATAGAGACTGACAGACAAACTGACAGCAATTTATGTGAAATATCTTTTCAGCTTTAGAGTTGTGAATCATCTACATTTGATGGACTCATTAGAGAGATCTCGATACTTTCTGTTGAAAAGCAGGATTGTGAGAGTCTAGCAATCTCCATAGTCACATGATCTAGCTTCGTACAGTGTTTTGTCTTTTTTTCTAAAAAATCCTCTCATGTGTTAGATTTGAGGGTGTGGAAAATATTCTACGAAATACGACGTTGCATACTAAAAATTATTTTTGAACATTCAAAGTTCTTTCGTTGCGCTACAAAGAACAGTAGCACCCTTGAAATATTTTTACATATTGTCATCTTAGTTGGGAAATAGGGATTACATCCTTGAATGTCAAAAACTGTTCTTCTATTTAGCGCTAGTTGACATAAAAGGTCATTACCTCCCGTGTCTGCCAAATAGTACAGCGAAAGGCCACTAGAGGAGAGAGCGGTCAAAGTTGCATATAAAAAAATTGACTGTCTTTGCTTTAGCCACCAAGTAGCTAGCACGTGTGCCTCTCTTTGTTACATAATTATTAGATTCCTAATATTTATGTACAGTAGTGTAGAAACCAATATGGCGGCCTTGAAGGATTGAATGACAAGGCTTGACCTCATCCTGATCCTTCCGGTGGATACCGTGAGAATCGGTGGAGAAGACCCTCTTCCGGTTTAGATTAGCAAGAGACTTTTAGTCAGATCGGCCAAAGCCACGACGGTGGTAAGTTGTGTCATGCACCGTGCCGACTCAATCTGCGCAGGTAGAGATTGGTGGAGATTTCAAAATAAAATATGATCTAAGTTAAATCGAAGTCTTGTGTTATTATCTAAAAACTACCAATGACACAGGGCTTCTGATAAAGAGAAATCCCCAATGGAAGACCAGACACGAAGTCCCCAAGACGAAGTCCAGACGCTGGAAGAAGAATAAAAGAAGTAAGTAAGGAAAGAGAGTATACAACATCTTCATTGTGTCCCTAATAACATTGTGTTGCATGGCACACAGTAGCATTTCTTAAACATGTAAGTTTTCATTAAATACCTCCATTCTCTCTCATACATACGTTTAACATACATGTATATTTCAGGTCTTCACTGCAGGATCAAGTGACAACAACATAGATCGGTTCTCCAGTTCCATATTCAGAGTTCTGCATTTCCTCCTTGAGGAAACACCAATATATCTCATTTCTAATGTTTAATTAAATGGGAATAATTATTTTAATTCGACAAATAATGAGCAATTTCTTAAATCTGGAAATTTCAAAAAAACTATATGATGAGAGTAATATTTACACATAAGGAAAATATTTCTTATATCAAAATGTTACATTGGGTTTAATGAGTATTTAGCATCTTCATTTCATAACATTTGTCTGTCAATAGCGAACACACTGATTCTTTCCATTCACACACACACGCACACACACACACACACACACATGTGTGGAGGACTTATATGCTTCCGTAACCCGGTAGAGCTCTTTAGGAGCGACTTTAATAAACTTTCCCCACTAGCATAACGTAAAGGTATATATGCACTAAAGACATTATTATATGGTTTAAAGTAACTATTAATCTAATAATAATCATTTATTTGTATAATTATAAGGTTTTAAGCACTTATAACTAACAGCAATAATTTTCATACAATTATAGGGTTTTAAATAACTAATAATAATCCTCAGTATACAATTATAGCTTTATGTAACTATTCTTAATTCAAATAAATTGCATGCGGTTATATAGGAACAGATGTATTTGAATCTTAGTTGGGTCCTTAACAGGTACTAACAATCCAGGTCAGAGCAGAATTTGGAGTAATGGCATGGAATTTGGCACTCCAGACACCCCAGAGCTTCAGGAGTGGAGCCTCATCATTAGGTTCAGTTTAGTGACATACTCAGGACACCTATTTGTAGAGGATGCAGTCACAGATTCTAAGGTCTGCTGACAGGGATGTCTGGCATTAGTAGGAAATATATAACTATACTATATACTATACTATAATAAACGTATGAGGTGAATCTTATTAATATTAATTGTTTGCAAAAGTTTCTAGCATTTTTATTTTCAAATTAGAAATAAAAACATTAAATAAAAGAAATAAAGACAATCACATAAGGACATTTCTCTACATATACTCTTTATGTAATATTTTATTATTTCATGTCTATTATTTCGTATTATTTCAGAAGTGCTAGACTAGTGAAAAATTCAATTTAATAAGTGTCTATAAAATTGAAAGGGAAATCTTTGAATAAAATTAAGGTTTCATTCATTGTTTATTTCTATCTTTGTAATTACAGCAAGTGTCTCGATACTTGTTAAATACACCTCGTACACACACAATCGCGCGTATATTTACACACATACGCACACACAAACACACACATATACATGAGGGTGAGTAAAACAGTAATGTCATTTTGTTTAGTACAGATATAATTACCACCACAGGAATATGTATCATACATCAAAATGAAGCTGGTCCTCTGTGGATCACGTCCCTAGTTCTCCACATAGTCACCGTTTCTCTCATTAGCAATGTTCTACGTTCGAATGAGAGCATGTATCCCTGTCCCATAAAATTCTGTTTACTATTATTTGAGCCACTTCTTTACGACAGATTTCACATCTGTAGTGGACTAATGTTTGCCTCTCTTCGGCCCCATGAAAGAAGGGTTGAGAGCAAACATTATATGTAAAAATATTCCTACAAATCTTGGTATTAATTTTGTATTTTGTATTCATTTTGTTGTTTCCACGACTTGTTCAAGACCGCACGCAGCATTCTTGCGCAGCTTCCAACTAGCTTATTCTCAAGGCGCCTCGTGGTGCAGTCATACAGCAGTACTGATATGACCACAGCAATCATATGTAATATAATTGTTTCTTTTTACAAACTCTGACTAGGTTCGTAATCTTAGTATCAATTCATCCAATGTTCCAATAAACTCTCAAGAATATAATCTTTTATGATAACGATCTCAATCTCAATTCAGACCACGCCATCTCGAAGAGTCTATAAATTTAAGTTGTGATCTTCAGCACATCTTATATGTTAAAATAATCCAACTCTTAGGTATTAATCTGTCCAATTGTTACATAATCTATGCGGTGTTTAAGATTATCGCCAATCCCCTGTATTTCTGAGGGGGTGGGCCTTTTCATATCACGGGCGGGACTTTCCATGGAATATTATAGAAAGCCCACGAAATACGTGAAGTCACGTGGGACTTGGTTGGGTCTTCAGTTTCGGCTTGGACGTCAGGCAGATAAAATCTGCCTGCTTAGCTGGGACTCACCTGCATACGCGCGCTATGTTTAGTTACATGGAATGTTTAGTTAAGTAAATAAAAGGCTTACGAAAATAACATGGTTTTGTGGTTGATGAATGTCTTGGCAACAAGACTGACCTAGAAGACCAGACACGAAGTCCCCCAAGACTAGGTCCAGACGCTGGAAGAAGACGTAAGATACCAAAGATGAACAGAAGAAAAATAGAAGTAAGGAAAGAAAGGGTATACAACACAATGTTTCAATAAATTTTCAATAATATCTTATTATAATGGAGATTGTGTGTTTGTCTGTCTGTAACCGAAACTATATTACTACTCAATTCACAGTTCCCTTAGTTATTTACATCACATTCTCCATGATTTTATTTTTATCTAAACCTCAATGAATAATAAAAATTGTTTTACATTGTTAAGACTCTTGACCATATCTACATACTAATAACACGCAATTGTATTTATATATACAACAAAATAGTGGTTTACAGTGTGAATGGGAAGTTAATTTGCATATTGATCTTTAAAAAATTGATTTTGATAAATATATGCTAAGTATTATTGATTTCTAATTGTTTGGTTTTATCGTATTGAATATGAGCAAAAATCTCTGGAATAAATCTTAAAAGAAATTCATTAAGAAGAAATAACTGTAATATTATCCTTTACTTCCTATTTTAAGTAAAGAGTTAAATTAGGAAAATTTACCAATGAAAGACGGGAGTAATGGAAAATGATGGAAGAGTTAGTTTCAAAGCTGTTCTATTTTTCGATAATACCCCCTCTGTTCCAAATCTTTTTATCTGCATTCTTATTCAGTTTTATTTGCCTTTCTAATTTAACATGATATTTTATTATATTAAAACTTAAAAACTTGCACCCGGAGGGTGCATATATTTGCTAGTAATCCTTTAATGATCAAACTGTTCACTCTAAAAATGATTTTAAAAAACACATTGTTTTAGAAAATAAGCTATACAGATTTTAACAAAAAAATAAATAAATGAGCATGTGGTTGTCGCTAAAGGTAAATCTTTTCTGTGTCTAATTCTTGTATTGCAATCGTAAAATAATCGTATGCAGTATAACTGTTTCTTTTTAAGAACCTCAGATTCGATTCGTAATCTTAGTATTAATTCATCCAATGTTCCAATAAACTTTCTAGAATATAATCTTTCTGATAACGATCAAACTATTCTCTTTTAAAATGATGAAAAAAAAACACAAATTGCTTTGGAAGATAAACTATAAAGTTTTTAGCAAGAATAATAACGTTTGATTGTCGCCAAAGGTAAATCGTTTTCTATGTCTTAATTCTTGTATTGGAATCGTTCAGTTGCCTGAGTGAAATAATTTTCTTTTTACTGGCAAAGTAAAAAGGATAAAAATCAATGGATATGCTTTTGGCACACTCTGATCGAAGAAGACAACTCAGTAAATTGAGTGTTTGTTTCCTGTCCAAATGGCTTTTTCCTAAGTGCAATTTTCTCTCTCAAACAGCTGTGATGGCCGGACGCAGCTGCAATTTCTTCTACTTCGGGCAGAGAGAGACTGACGTGAATTGTCAGTCTCTTATTTACATCCGATATCAAATCTATTTGGCTGAAGTTACAGTAGATAAGTGTTTAAAAAAGACACACTCCTCCACGGGTGGGATGCGACGCAAACTAAGTTTTTAAGTAAAGCATTATCATCCTCATCTTGAAGGCCAACAGCAGACCCTACCACGGGTGGGATGAGACAAAAACTAAGTTTTTAAGCAAAGCATCATCATGATCATCATGAATGTCATCATCTTTATCAGCATCATCTTGAAGGCCAACAGCAGACTCCTCCACCGGTGGGATGCGATGCAAACTAAGTTTCTTAGTAAAGCATTATCATCCATCATGAAGGCCAACAGCAGACCCTACCACGGATGGGATGAGACACAGACTAAGTTTTTAAGCGAAGCATCATCATGATCATCATGAACATCATCATCTTTATCATCATCACATTGAAGGCCAAAAGCAGACTCCGCCACGAGTGGGATGCGACGCAAATTAAGTTTTTAAGTGAAGCATCATTATCATCATCATTATCAACATCATCATGAATGCCAACAACAGACTCCGCCACGGGTGGGATGAAACGCAAACTAAGTTTTTAAGCGAAGCATCATTATCCTCATCATTATTATCTTCATCATGAAGGCCAACAGCAGACTCCTCCACGGGTGGGATGAGACACAAACTATGTTGGTAAGCGCATCATGATCAGTATCATTATCATCATCATCATCATGAAGGCCAACAGCAGACTGACCCACAGGTGGGATGAGACACAAACTATGTTGGTAAGCGCATCATCATCAATCCATCAATCATATCATGAATGCCAACAGCAGGCTTCTCCACGGTGGGATGCGAGAGAAACTATTTTTTAAGGGAAACATTATTATGATGATCATCATCACCAAGAAGGCCAACAGCACGTATTCCCTTGACTTTCTCTCGCAATACGTCTCTATCGACCATCGCATTCGCTAAGTCCAAACTTTATCAAACCTGTTTTACTGTTGTGTCATGGTTAGTACATTAAACTGTATCTAAAGTGAGCATCCGGTTCATGAGCTCTGGGCAGTGTGGAATATCTTTTCATTGCCATTAAACCCAATTGCACTCTGACCAGGAGTGGTAGTACCTGTCAGGAACACAAAAACATTTTTGAAAAGTATTTGTATTAGAAAGAACACTTGATATCATATATCATGTTAAAACTTCGTAAGAAACAACAGCACAAAATAATGTTATCTATGTTACGATTTTATGGGCCATCCTTTAGGCTTCAAGCAAGAGCGCATGTCCAGTGGAAATCCTTGGTAAAGAATCCTTTCGTTGTTCCTTGGTGCACAATCGCCCTGATGTTCTAAAACAGCAGTGTATAAATAGTTTTTGGACCAGCGCATTTACTCTCTATGAAAGGTAGACTTGGCTAGTCAAAAACACTTATCAAGGAGAAGGAAAACTTTGGATATTAACCAGTATTGCAATTCCTTTGTGAATGATTGCAAATGGACGTCTCTCAGTATCAGTGACTAAGTAGTCAACCAGCCGCGCATTCGGGCTGTTAATTGACTGAGGTTTAAACCACGTGACCTCGCTTAGTCTATAAATTTAAGTGGTGTATTGTAGCACAAAAACAAAAGGTAAACTTGGCTAGTCCACAACAGTTAGGCAACTTATCAAGGAGAAGGAAAACTTTGGATGTTAACCAGCCTTACTCCGCATCAAAAATGACCTTGTGTCATATCCTGTCCGTGGCAAAGATTTTCGGTAAATTCATGCTTTGGTGAAGATTCCGGTTTTTATTAATATGTGTCTTTATTGCAAATAATGGTCAATATAAGAAATTAAGTTAAAGTGTCCATTTTCTAAATTCATCAATATTTCTCTATAAATAATCAGCATATTTAAGAACGAACACATAAGCGACGTTCTTCTATGGACTTCTACACATGGCCAGACCAGTGTTGCCCGACCAGTAAACAGTTAGATTCATCAGCTCTGCGTGGACCTTATGTGCCGTGTAAGTATTTACCAAACCCGAACAATATGTGACACAAGGCTAATTTTTAAACAGACTTTACAATTTTGAATGAGTTTTACTCCTGCTAGACTGGTTGGCTAACCAAGGTTAAAGAACCCAGTCAGCACTACTATTTACCCATAGCTGGAGGGACAATAGTTTGATACATGCCTTACCGAAGTATATTAAGCGATATGTCCAATACAAACAGCCTAGTATTATCATTTTGTCTGAAACGTTCTACAGATAACAATAAAGATGCGGACAATAGTCCCAATAATCCAAATAATACTAATTATCAAGTTTCATTTCAAAACTCAGAGAAATCACAAACAGCCTAATCCAGGATATGAACTCGTGTCACCGTATCAATTTCTACAAAGCTAGCCATTGCATAATGGACGCCTATGTGTAGACGACTTACCAAGTGCAATGGCCAATAGTGCCGTATTGAGTGTGTGTGTGTGTGTGAGAGAGAGAGAGAGAGAAAGAGAGAGAGAGAGAGAGAGAGAGAGAGAGAGAGAGAGAGAGAGAGAATGTGTGCTGTTGGTATGTCTTAATGATGATGATGATTTCATAGTGAATTTCTGTGTTGAAACTGTTCCTGATTAAATGTTTTTAATTCTATACATTCTATACATTCACCGCAATCATTGATAAAGCTACACCCTTTTCATATCCTATATTTTTACAGTCTTTTAATCATCATGTGCATTGACTATTATACAGTATTTTGTTTGAAGTAATGACATTTTACACAGTAAATGCCATATCTCCTGAGTAATAATCAAGCGATAGCTTCACCATGGTGTTTTTTTTTCTTCAAAGGAAACTGTTAAGGCTGTCGTATTATACAGAGTGGTCCGTCATCTTTTTCTTTTACAAAGAGATCATGTTATAAAGGTTATCCGCCCCTGTTTCTCTGGAAGAATTATCTTCCCTCTTGTTCCTGCTTTTCCCCTCTGGCGCTCTGACTATTTAAGCAGGCAAGCGCCAAGTTTGAAATATTTTTCTTCTCCGGGACTTGACGAACACACATGGGTTAGACAGTTTGTCTACACCCTTCTATGTGGGGGTGAAAACCCCCACACAGACAACGTAGTAAGTGACTTTGACTTATTGACTCTCCATAACTTTTATACTTCCAGTTTGTATCTTGTCTCATATATGTGTTACACATATGTTCTTTCTGATGTATCTTAAAATAATTATTGTGACATAAGCAGTGACGAAGTTCCGGTTACGTAGTCCAACGGGAGAAAATTAAATATTTTATGAAAAAAGAAGCTCCGCAAAATGGATTTTTTTGCGGACCTTCTTTATATATATATATATATATATATATATATATATAATCACAGTTACCTTTAAATCCGCCAAGCAAACAAATATATTTGTTTCTGGATTCTTTAAAACCGATTTAAAAGTGCTCAATATAAAGACCTAAATAATCTTTAAAAACGAATGGCTTAAAATTTCCGACTGCAGTTTCTCGCTGTAACGCGAATCTTCTCCTCCTACCATCGGCCTGTTTTTATAACTGGGTTGTACGAATTTTCAATACAGTGTGTATGTTACGTACTCTTTCTCTCTTTCTCTCTCTCTATCTGTCTATCTATTATCTCTCTTCTCTCTCTCTCTCTCTATATATATATATATATATATATAGAGAGAGAGAGATAGATAGATAGATAGATAGAGAGAGAGAGAGAGAGAGAGAGAGAGAGAGAGAGAGAGAGAGAGAGAGAGAGAGAGAGAGAGAGAGAGATCTTCTCTCCGTTTCAAAATCCGTCGCATGCGACATGATGTCATTATAGCTATCTTCTCCACAGCGTTTGAAAACTTTCTTCATGTGATTTTTAAAAAGTTATTTTTTCGATCATTTCAAAAATTCTCCGCGTTCTAACGAATTCTATTAAAAAAAATAAGTATTTACTCTGAGGAAGGTCGATATTTTCTTTGTGTGCTGAACATTTCTAATTTTTTTTCTATTATTATTATTTCATTTTACTTTGTTATTTAAAACTAATAATAGATAGAATAATGTACATATGGATAAACTCCTGACCGAAACATGTGTAATTTAAATTAATTAAAATAATCCTATTTTATTCATTCAGTTCTTTCTTTACTTTATTTCTCTTTTCAACATAACATCGGATTCACTTTCATTTTCAATGTACACACACACACACACACACACACACACACACACACACACATATATATATATATATATATATATATATATATATTATCATCATCATGTCGCGCGCGCAGCACGGATATCCATGACAATCATTCGCCAACCTTCCCTATTACTCATGGCCCCTGGGAGGTCTTCTGTGCAGCATCCAGAGTATTCGCATAGTTGGTCAATGTAGGTCATTAGCAGGCGTCCTACCTTAGCATGTCCATGTGTTGGCTTCCACAGGAGAACGTCGCTTATGAGCTCTTCCCCAGTTCTCCAGCAGAGAAAGGCAAGAAGCAGGCGATATCCTGCACAAACTGTCAGAGATGCAGACTACGCTGATGACCTTGCGCTTCTTGCAGACACACCGGCATAGGCTGAGTCCCTACTACATAGCCTGGAGAAGGCAGCAAAAAACATCGGCCTCAATGTGAACTCCGAGAAAACAGAGTTCATGTGCTTCAAAAAGAAAGGAGACATCTCCACACTTGACGGTAAGCCTCTTAAGCCAGTAGAACAGTTTACTTACCTAGGTAGTAATATCTCATCCACAGAAAGCGATGTTAATACACGAATAGGAATTGCATGGGCGGCCACAAACAGACTATCAGTAATATGGAGATCCGATCTCACTGACAAACTAAAGCAACAATTCTTCCAGGCTGTGGTTATATCAGTGCTGCTGTATGGCTGCACCACCTGGACCCTGACAAAGCGCCCCGAGAATACGCTAGATGGTACCTGCACAAGAATGCTGCGAGTAGTCCTGAACAAGTCATGGAAGCAACACCCCACAAAGAAGCAACTATATGGTCACTTGCCCCCCATCTCACAAACCATCCGGGTGAGACGGAATAGACATGCTGGACATATATATATATATATATATATATATATATATATATATATATATATATATATATATATAGAGAGAGAGAGAGAGAGAGAGAGGGAGAGAGAGAGAAAGAAAGAGAGAGAGAGAGAGAGAGAGATAATCTGTGATGTCGGTATGCCTTACTGATGATGTTGATGATTTCATAGTGAATTTCTCTATTGAAACTGTTCATTATTAAATGTCTTTAACTCTATACGTTCACTGTAATCAGTGATAAAGCTATATCCATTTTATACACTATGTTTCACAGAATTCTTTTTTCTATCATCGTGTGCCCAGGCGATAATACAGTATTTTCTTTGAAGTAATAACATTTAGAGTAATAATCATACGATAGCTTCACCATAGTGTTGTTCTTTTTTTTTTTAGATTCTTTTTTCTTCAAAGCGAATTGTTATGGTAGTCGTATTATATAGAGTGGTTGGTCAGCCATATTTCAATTTCTTTTAAGATACACAACGAGAGGATGCAAGGAAAATAAATGATTTGCATCAGATTTTCAATGAGTCCCTCTTGTATTTTTTCCTTCTTGCCTCAGCGCTTCAACACTTTTTAATCAACACTTCACATGATTATTTCCCGCTAAAAAGATCGTGTGGATTTTTATAAATAAGTATCCCTTATCATACATAACAGGAAGTCTTTTTCTTTCGATTGAGGGCATTTGTGTAGAGGAACTAAAGGACTTCGATCCGATTCCGTTTGCTCACATGCATTCTTCAGTAAGCATCGCCCGGCGAACAATACATCAAGCATATTTCTCCTTTAGAAATACTCGGAAGATCGATACCGAATTTTCTTTCTGAAAAGAAAAGTAATATGCACAAAAAATAAAAAAAATAAAACAAAAACAAAACAGACAAAAAAGAACACGCACCATTTTTCTTTGCGTGGTTACCATCACCAAGCCGGGTCTTTGTTTGGAATGTGTTTGTTTAAAGCATAGCACTGGAATCAATACTATCAGACGCAATAGATTGCCTTCATAGCCAATGGATGTAGAGTTATGCAATTACATTGCTACCAGAAACCAAAAAGGCTCAGAGAAATATTAATTTACTAGCTAAGATTGTAGAAATTACATGGAATACAACCATCTATACATATATTAAGGACACTTTGCGTGTATATATTTCCGGTGAAAATATGAAAATAAAGAATTAATGACAGGGTATATATATATATATATATATATATATATATATATATATATATATATATATATATATATATATATATATATAAATAAATAAATATATAAGGTTTTACATATCTATTATTTGATGACAAAGGAACAGTCCCGACCATTTGGTTTCATACATGCGTAACCGCAAACATTCTTCAGGCGACGTTGTTTCAAAGATATATATATATATATATATATATATATATATATATATATATTATATAAATATATATCTCTCTATATATATTTCTATATATATATATCTATATTTCTATATATAATATATATATATATGTATAAATATATAATATATATATATATACATATATATAATATATATCTATATATATAATATATTATATATATATATATATATATATATATATATATATATATATATATATATATATATATATATATATATATATATATATACATATATATGTACATATATGTATACATATATATATCTCTCTCTCTCTCTATATATATATATATATATATATTATATATATATATATATATATATATATATATATATATATATATATATATATATATATATATATATATATATATATATATATTATATATATATATTTATTATATATATTTATATATATATATATTTATATATTATATATATTTATATATATATATATATATATTATATATATATATATATATATATATAATATATATATATATATATATATATATACACACACATATATATATATATATATATATATATATATATATATATATAATATTATAAAAGTAAAATAAGGAATGAAAGAACAAAACTGTGTAGTATATTTCGCTGGAGTTTTGAACTGAGCTTCTTCTGCTTTTATTGAATTATTAGGATAATACAAGTGTTTTATAGAAAGAGGAAGTAGGTAGGTGGGTAAGTTTTGTGTTGAAGGAAAGATTTGATTTGTCATGAGAGACATCTTTTGGGAAGATAAGAAGGGAAACAGATGGGAAGAGAATTAAGGGGGTAGGTAAAAAAATGAATGGTGAGAACTATCTAGTAGGGGAGGGGAGTAGCCATTTCTTGGAGAACGATTTGAGTAAAGAAAGTAGCAAATGGGAGTAATAAAAGGTGGGTGGTTAGATGATCATAAAATCAAAATCTGTTTGTTAGTATGTTGGTTATAACCAAGTAGGTCAGCAAGTGAGGGTCAACAGGGGAGGTTAGGTTGGTTGGGGGTGGGAAAGTGTATGGATATAAAAGTATATATAAGCATAAAACACACACACATAGACGCACACACACACATACATGCATATACGCAAGCATCAATATAAACATAAAGACACAGATACACGTATACAGCAAAGCATATATCTGAATATACAGATAAGGACTTCTGTTTAAGTCATGCATTAATCAACTACAAGACTTTTTTTTCTTTGATCAAAGATTTATTTATGCTCATTTTCACCGTGCGGGAGTCACAACCTCAGCAGAGAGAGCCTCTATGCCTGACGTCTGGTTGAAAACTGATTACCTAACTCTATCACGTGACTCGCGAGATTGGCGCGTCTGAGGTCAGTTGGGGCCATAACCGTTTACTGATAATTTTCCATCCCCTGATCTGAAAAAACAATGGCCCCTAAGCATTCTCGCTACAGGACTTGTCAAAAACCCACGCCACCACAATTATTGTTGTATACTCTCTTTCCTTACTTTCTTACCTCTATTCTTCTAGCTCTCTTCTTGCGTCTGGACTTCGTCTTTGGGACATCGTGTCTGGTCTTCCATTGGGGATTTCTCTTTATCAGAAGCGCTGTGTCAGTGGTAGTTTTTAGATAATAACACAAGACTTCGATTTACTTAGATCATATTTTATTTTGAAATCCCCACCAGACTTCCTGTGCAGATTGAGTCAGTAGCGTGCATAACACGACTGACCACCGTCATGGTCTTGGCCGATCTGACTAAAACTCTCTCTAATCTAAACTGGAAGAGGGTCTTCTCCACCGATTCTCACGGTATCCACCGGAAGGATCAGGATGAGGTCAAGCCTTGTCATTCAATCCTTCAAGGCCGGGGGCTGCAACTTATAACAGCCCGTTTGGTTTCTACACTACTGTACATAAGTATTAGGAATCTAATAATTATGTAACATTATGCAATACAATAAGATAATCATATATTATTGTAATTATACAATAAGATACTTATACACAATTGTTACAAGCAGTACTTAACCATGTATAATTTCTGTATCTTAAATTGATTATTCATGTTTATAATGTAAAGTAAAGTCGTCGGGGCGGCCTTAAGTCGGTATCAGCCAATCAGCGAGGGAGTCTATCCCCTTTGTACTAGCGCTAGACCAAGAAGGTTGTTTTTGCATCAGAGGGGGAGCGCTACACCTACCATCAACTCCTTACTTTACCGCAGAGATCCCTGTGCTACTCATACGCTGAGTTGGAGAGGACCAGTATCGAAATAGGAAACTTGTGGTTTCTAGTCGAACGCTCTACGACTGAGCTAATCTCTATATATATATATATATATATTATATATATATATCAGGGGAATACCTATTCAAATGTAAGGCTAAACAAATCGAGAAAAATCAATATCCGTATGTACATTTCGGCCTATTAGGCCTCATCAGCAGAGCTATAGATAGGAAGAACGCCTGTGCTCCGCTGATGAGGCCTAATAGGCCGAAATGTACATACAGAGATTGATTTTTCTCGATTGTTTAGCCTTAAATAGGTATTCCCGCCTAATTAATAATTAATTATTATTAAAACTTTCAAAAAACGACAATCAAGCACATATTCTCCAAAATTGTGGCTAAAGCCATATCCAAACACATCGTTTGTGTATTTACTTCTCATATATATATATATATATATATATATTGTTTTTCAGATAATATCTATATTTGGCGAGGGCCGGTATCGAACTAGGAAGCTTGTGGTTTCTAGCCGAACGCTCTACCGACTGCGCTAACCGGCCCCTCTATTGTGTTTTAAAATTGTTCATTTATTTTTGCCCAACATGTATCATGATGCTTACAAAATCTAATATCACGAAATATCATGGGAAAAAAAATTCCCGCTGCAGAGACGACATATATATATTCTTCTGTTAGTTTGACCTTTTAGTGAGGGTTCGCAGACTAACAGGATTCCAAATTCTCTTCATGGTTCCATAGACAAAATGTTACTTTTTGGGTAGATGCCGATCTGGGACAGAGTGTTTCCCAGTGTTTTGTTTGCAGTCATTCTAAACCAAAGCTGAACTAGAAACTGTCTCAGTTGCAAACCAAAATAGAACTGGTTTTTCTTATCTTTATGGAAAATGGAAATATAAGAGACAAACAGTCTGTTGAGGGTTAATAAAACAGGAAGAGACGGTGAGCAACATATTCCACATATAAAGAATGGAGGTGCGTGATGTAATGGTTAAAGTCGTAGGAAATGGACTGGAAATATAGACTGCTTAAAAACGCCCGAACATATATTTAATTTATTATTTAAAGGCGTTGATAAATTGTCCTAAATTACTTACTGGAAGGACAGACCAACAGTCAAGAATGATATAACTCTCTACTTCAAAACAGGATCAACTCTGATACTACATCTTTCTACTTAGAGGACAGATCAACAGATAAGTAGTAAAACTGCTACATGAATCGTAACATTATTATTATTATTATTATTATTATTATTATTGAATTTTTCAGACCTGCCATAGCCGGTGGTTTACAGGAAGCTGAATGACAGTAAATCTCCTCAGGTCTCCAGGACTCTTCTGAGTATTCTAACCGATATTAACAATGCTGTAGTTTGAATGGTCTCGATTCTTCCTCTGATTTCAAATTCTTTTCCAGAGCTTTGGGGGCCATTCCATCTTATCTTATTATAATGGAGATTGTGTGTTTGTCTGTCTGTAACCGAAACAAACCACTACTCAAGTCACAATTCCCTTAGTTATTGACATCACATTCACCATGAATTTGTTTTTTTATTTAAACCTCAATTATTGATAAAATTGTTATACCTTATTAATACTGTTGGATCTACATACTAATAACATGCAAGAATATTTATATATTCAACAGAATAGCGGTTTACAGTGTGAACGAGAAGGCTAATTTGCATATTGATATTAAGAATTTGATTTTAATAAATATATGCTTAATATTATTGATTTCTAATTGTTTGGTATCTCGGGTATAAATCTTAAAAGAAATCCATAAACAAGACGAAATAACTGTAATTTTATTAAATAATTCATAATCTAACTAAATAGATAAATTAGGAAAAATGAAAGACGGGAGTGATGGAAAATGATGGAAGAGTTAGATTTAAAGCTGTTCTATTTTTCGATTATACCCCCTCAGTTTATCATTTTCTAAATAGTTTCTAATTTGATACAATATTTTATTACATCAAAACCTAAATACTTGCACCCGAAGGGTGCGTATGTTTGCTAGTATAAAGAATGGAGGTGCGTGATGTAATGGTTATAGTCGTAGGAAATGGACTCGTCGACCCGAGTTCAAATCCTAGACGACTCTTTGAATTTCACATAAGAATAAGAATAAGAATAAGAAATTTATTTATTAATAGTAGGTACAAGTTAGAAAAAATAAGTAAAAGAAAAACTTTATTTTTGTTAAACTACTATTGAAGGGAGGCCATGCCTTAGTGTGAAGCTAAGCCCATGGACATGACCACCGTTGACGCTTACAGGAAACGATACAAGACACACCAGACAACACAAACATATAGATATATATCATGAGACAAATTAGCTGTGTGAGAATCTAAATGCAAATCTGTTGTTTATAAGAGGCAATAAAATGATTTTTCAAAGTTTTTTAAGGACAAAATAATTTACCGAAATAAGCTTCACCTTTTCCTCCTTTTTTCATCAAACAATACCGTATAAAAACTGTATAAATACTATATCAGCTATGGGTAAATAGCAGACTGGACTCTTAACCTTGGCAAGGTAACGCGTCTAGAAGAAGGAAAACTCTAAATTCTAACCTGTTAATCTCCGTGTAAGAAATTGATCCTGTGTCGCATCCTGCTCATGTGCAGGGGTTAGTAAAAATATATAAACATTTTGAGCCAAAACAAATATAATTCAAAATATTTCGTGTAATGTAGCGTTAGGAGACATTGTCGTCTAATGTTTATTTTCGTATGAAATGGGTTCAACCGAGTTCAAATACTGTACGAGACTGATTGATTTCATTTTACATAATTATAATCTTGGAAAATACACGAATCCAATTATTCTCCCTCCAGCTATGGGTAAATAATAGACCAGACTGGGATCTTTAATATTGGTATGACAACTGTTCTAAGAGAAGGAAAACGCTGAAGGGCGGGGTTAGCTCAGTCGGTAGTGCGTTCGGCTAGAAACCACAAGGTTCCTAGTTCGATACCAGCCCTCGCCAACTCAGTTTGTGAGTAGCACAGGAAAAGCAAGGAGCTGATGGTAGGCATAGCGCTCCTCCTCCTCAGATGCAAAAACAATCTCCTTGGTCTAACGCTAGTAAAAAGGGGATATACTCCCTCGCTGATTGACTGATACCGACTTTAGGCCACCCCGACGACTTTACTTATTTAAAACTCCGCTTAAAAACTTGTTTCCCATCCTTCTAATGTGGAGGGGTAGGGTAAATATATCTGAATAGGTAATGGGGTCTTAGCCGTTTCAGATTAATAGAGCCCTGTGCCTAACCCGTACACATAGTGTTCGTGGTAAATATCTAGTATGTAGATATGTTACACATATCTAACTCCGGTTTCGACCGGGGGGTCCATTGGCTTCGGCTATGGAACTTACAAGCTAACATCGTTGATCCCAGAGTTCATCTCCCCAGGCAACACCTGCCCCTTGACTTAAAGGGACAGGACTGGGTTTTATTCCCCGGTGCCTGAAGCGCCGCCCTTGAGGGAAATGCCGAAGGATCAACGCATTTTTTGCACCCGTCACCCATGAGTCTCAGCTCGTGGGTGATCCTGTGCCTAACCCGTACACGTTGGTTACCTCTTAAATATCATAGTATGTAGATATGGCCACCAGTATTAACAATATCGAATAATTTATTAATAATTTTAAATAAAAATAAAACAATTGAGAATGTAACGTATAATAACAAAGGGAATTGTGACTTGAGTCGTGATATTGTTTCAGTTACAGACAAAAACACAATCTCCATTATAATAAAATGATACGACTTAATTTTTATGACCAGAGAAATAAAACAAATATAGACAAATATCAATTTGCTGTATACAGTAAAGTCATATCCAATATTTATTTATTTTTCGTTAGTTATCTCTAGAATGGCGACTACCTTACTGATAATTTTTCTCTGTAACAAGTCAAAATATCAGATTTCAAAGACTAGAAGTTCTATCGATTTCACATTTCGCGTAGCCGATTCTTTAAAGCGAAAAGTCGCACTAAGGCACCATTAGACTTTTGGACCTTGAAATGGCTTTCATGTTTAATGGAATGAATTCAAAACACATAACCCTATCCAATACTGGAAATATTTCTTCAAATAATGTCTTCTTCTGATTTCCTTTAAATTTTCGTTTGTTCGTTGATTTGATCATCATTGAAAAGGCAATTTAAACCATTGGTCCGAGATAACTAAAAATAGATATCTGTTCAGATTTATAAAAATGTGTGGTTTGAATGTTTTATCAGTGCATATCTATAGATCAGTATATAGAAACTTCTTGGAAAGTGCGTAGTGTAATGGTTAAAGTCATGGGAAATGGACTCGTCGCCCCGAGTAATTGCATTTCACTTATCGCTAATACTCTTTGGAAAGGTATGAATCCGACTCTCCCTCCAGCTATGGTTAAATAGTAGGGCAGACCGGGCTCTTTAACCTTGGTTAGGCAACCGGTCTAGGAGAAGGAACACTCTGAATTCAAACCCGTGGAGCTTTGCTTAATAAATTGACCTTCTGCCACATTCTGCTCGTGCGATATATATATATATATATATATATATATATATATATATAATATATATATATATATATATCGATACACACACTTACACAGTCCATACTCACACAGTAAAAGAGAATATTAGACGTCATATTTCAAACCGTCAACTTTTTTCAAACTTCAAATTTTAAACAGACTGATAAACAAGGACTATCACTCGCTTTTCTCGTTATTCTGTGATACAAATTTCTTATCACCTTCCATATACCAACAAATGCCCTGAAGATGATCTAATTAATAGATCGAAACACGGCAGCGTCAGTCAATAAACTCACCACTTAACTCATTTAAACCTATGTTTTTTTCAATCTTTCTTAATATACAACATACCGTCGGATTCACTTCCTTTTTATTCACACACACACACACACACACACACACCACATATATATATATATATATATATATATATATATATATATATATATATATATATATATATATAAACTTTTGTAACGTATTTAGCTACTAGGAAATTATTACTGCTGTGCTATGAGATATTCTAGTCGAATTCTTAATGCAGTGGCGTGTGTGATTATAGTAGGATCCTTAGTTTGGTTCGGTTTGTTTTTCTTTTTTCCATCAGTTAATAAATGCCAAGCCCATCCTTGTAGAAGAACAGTAAAAAGTAAAAGTCGTAGAGGTGGCCTAAAGTATCAGCCAGACAGCGAGGTAATTGCATTTCACTTATCGCTGATACCCTTTGAAAGGTAGGAATCCTACTCTCCCACCAGCTATGGGTAAATAACAGGGCAGATAGGTGACCTGTCAAGGAGAAGGAAAACTGAAATCAAACCTTTTAAACTCCGCTTAAGAAATTGACCTTGTGTCGCATCTTGGTCGTGTGTGTGTGTGTGTATGGGGAGTATATATATATATATATATATATATATATATATATATACTCCGTTGTTGTGAATGCTTTTGTCCTCACACCCCAGCCACTTCTATGTAATGCACCTTGTTGTGCAGTCTATTAGCGAGCTTATTTCCCCAGTGCGATTTTATAATCGTACAATCCTATAACCCTACCATCAGAACCTTTCCTCTCATGAGCCCTCAAATGACTCGTCAAACCCGCTGTAGACCCACAAAGTTTGATGCAAATATGACATAGGAAGGACGTCCCTCCCGATGTATCAGATGATAAAATTTGATTCTTATGCACCACCAAATGTCTCTTAAGACCAGAATCCGGCTTACAAACTTTGTTACAGATTGCCCAAGACACATTGTTTGTTCCTGGACTTTGCATGAATTATCCCTGATGAGATTTTATTTGATTCATATATACTGCCTTAGAAAGCAGAATTCGACCACATGTCTGATATTTCCAATCCTCCATGTTCTCTTCAATATGTCAGGTGTGTTCTTTTAGAAGTCGACGCTTGAGGTTTTCCTGCTGAATTTGTTTTACTCTCCTCAAAACTGGTACAACCATGAATTATCCAGTCAGTTCTCTTCAATGCCAGCTTTTTCCAGTTGTCAGGATCTATTTCTATTTTTACAAGGATGCTTTTTAAGTAAATACTTATACTTCTTCCAAGGCTTATGTTGTGGCCTTTTGCAGCTGACCATAAAGGAGTTGCTTTGACATTATTATATATATATATATATATATATATATATATATATATATATATACATATATATATTATATATACTAGCAAATATATGCACCCTCCAGGTGCAAGTATTAATGTCATAATATATTATATTAAATTAGAGAGTCTAAAGAAAGTAAATAAGAATGCAGATAAAATGATTTGAAACAGAGAGGGGTATAATCGAAAAATATAACAGCTGTAGCTTCCTCTCCCATCGCCCCCGTCTTTCATTGCTATTTTTTCTAATGTAACTATTTAGTTAAATTAGGAAGTAAAGAATAAAATTACAGTTATTTCTTTTGTTAATTAATTTCTTTTAAGATTTATCTCCAATTTTACTCATATTCATTAAGATAAAATCAAATAATTAGAAATCAATAATACCAAGCAGATATTTATTAAAATCAAATTTTAAATATCAATATGCAAATTAGGCTTCCCGTTCACACTGTAAACCATTATTTGTTGTATATATAAATACAATTGCATGTTATTAGTACGTAGATATGGCCAGCAGTATTAATAATGAAAAACAATTTTATCAATAATTGAGGCTTAAATAAAAATGATTCATCGAGAATGTGATGTATCAATAACTAAATGGATAGTGACTGGAGTAGTGATATAGTTTCGGTTACAGACAAACAAACACATTATCTCCATTATAATAAGATAGTATATATTATATATATATTGTATATATATATATATATATATATAAACACATACATATATTATATACATATACACACATATATTATATATATATATATATATATATACATACACATATATATATACACACATATATATATACATATATATATATACATATATATACACATATATACACATGTATATATACATATATACACACACACATATATATACACATATGTATATACATATATATACATATGTATACACATATATACACGTATATATATACATATATATATACACATGCATATTTCTCTCTCTCTCTCTCTCTTTCTATATATATATATGTATATATATATATATATATATATATATATATATATATATATATATATATATCCTGAATAATATTAGTTATCGAATGAAACGATCTATATTCTCTCAAAATAACATGTCCAAATAACATTGTGATATTACTTTCTGCAACCCTGAATATTTTATTTATTTAGGTATATTGATAAATAACACCACTGTCCAAGGTAATTATTTGTAAACAGCATAAAAACTGACACCAAATTGAACTTCTTTGTCACGAGTAGAAATCGTTTTTATGTAATTATACATTTATTCTGAAGAATATTTTCCAATATCGAAAATTTTGTGCTTCTTTCCTTATGGTGTTTCTTTTTTCGCATATCTATATATAAATCAATGTCATGGTACGTGCGTGTCATCTTCTAATTAAAAAATAGATATCATTTATCGTTGGAATCTTGCATAAACCTTAATATCTCATTATAATGGAGATTATGTAATTGTCTATCTATAATCGAATCTACGTCACCATTTTTTAAAGATATTTAAGTTATATTCTCAACGATTATGAAATAGTCATTACTTATCCTTATTTAGCATCTAATCTATTATCAATGTTTCTATTAGACAATCTGAATTAGATTGGCCGCAAAACGGGCCAGATTATTAATGCATTTAAAATCCTGAAATATGTGCTATATATCTCTAAGAAATTAAGATTTATATAGTATATGGTGGGAATAATTTGCATAATGATTTTAACAAAACTGGGTTTAATAAATGATTATTTGCTGTTAGTGATTTCTAATACTATCATGTTATTCTCAAACTTAATACAAGCAATCCAGTATATAATTTTATATATAAATCAATTAAAATAACTTTAAATTACTGTAGTAATTTTATATTCGTTCTTATTTAGTTTCGTTAGTCTTTCTAATTTGATATGATATTTCATTACATTCAAACTTAAATACTAGCGCTCAGGGGACGCATATATTTGCTAGTGTTTACAATAAAGAAAAGTACAAGATTTTATTAGTGAGGGGGTTTGATTTGGTTTGGTTTGTTTTATGGCATATCAACCTCGGTAGGTCATTTGATGCCGATAGAATATTGAAATAAATTCATTCTTAATGGATAGACAATTTATTTATCAATATATTTTTCTAATTAACCCATGGATGGGACCCTAACAGGTACTACCACTCCGGGAGAGAGTGGACCGGGGAGCACTGTTGTGCTAACCAGTACTTGCTAATCTGTATTGTATATTAAGAAAGGTTTTAAGAAGTTAAATGGTTTCGGTGCCGCTTGTCATATTTTTGCACAACATTGTGACAAGTCATGGTAAGAAATGCGTTAGCCGAACGAGACAATGGATCTTTGGCCAGATGTCAGCACTCGCCCGGAGAAGGTTGTCGAGAAGCCCAGTGGCAGCCAATATACAAGATCGACATCTCCCATCACAACGCCAATATGATCCAATGGAATGGCAAGTTGCTACACAGCTGGCCATTAGTGTCCAAGGAGGACTTGCTAGATGGCCGAAAATGTCTATCTACCTATCTATCACAGTAAATATATATATAATATATATATATATATATATATATATATATGTATATATACATTATATATATATGTATATATACATTATATATATATATATATATATGTATATATACATTATATATATATATATATATATGTATATATACATTATATATATGTATATATACATTATATATATATGATATATATGTATATATACATTATATATATATATAAATATATATATATGTATATATACATTATATATATGTACATATACATTATATATATATGTATATATATTATATATATGTACATATACATATATATACATATATGTATTTATATTTATATATGGATATATAGAGATTATATATATATTATATGTATTATAATATATATATATATATATATATATATATATATATATATATATATATATATATATATATATATATATATATATATATTTATATATATGCATATATATGAAGTTTTCAGTTTGTTCATGTCGATCTATCTGTATATTAGTATTAATAGTTTTCAGTCTGTTCGTATCAATCTATTTTCCATATATATTTTTCCGTCTCTCTCTCTCTCTCTCTCTCTCTCTCTATATATATATATATATATATATATATATATATATATATATATATATATATATATATATATATATTATCTTACTATTTAAATTTAATTTCTTAATTATCTGTATAATAATTTTGGAATATAAATCATATATTCATTATTTTTGCTCAAAAAGCAAGATCTGGTGAGAGTGAATATGTATATATATATATATTTACTTTGAAGTTAATTGTTTTATTTTCCTGGTTTCAGCCGGAGATACATACATACAAACACCTACCAATTATATATATATATATTGAAGTTATGAGTGTGAAATCATAATATCAACATTAATTATATATATATATATATATATATATATATTTCATTTTCTCATACCACAGCCCGTAATTTAGTCCCTAATGAACCTAAACAAATTCAAGGGTAAATATAAATAGTAAGTAAAGTCGTCGGGGTGGCCTAAAGTCGGTATAAGCAAGACACAGAGAAGAGAGAGAGTCTGTTCCCCTTTCACTAGCGCTTAACCACGGTGATTGATTTTGCCACTGCAATGGAGAGCCACACCTACCATTAGCTCCTCCCTTTACCACACGGATCCATGTGCTACTCATACACTGTTTTCTAGTTGGATGCTCTACCGACTGAGCTAAACCGGTCCTTGCTCAGAATTTAAACCTGTCTCTCCGAGTCCATCTCCTTCAACGATAACCGTTTCGTTACCTTCGCTGCATCTTTAATACGATAGAAGTTAAAGCGGTGTTGGGTATTTACCGAGCAAGGACATTTAAATAACAAATGAAGCAGAACGAATGTGTAATGGGAATTGATTTCCAAAGTAATTAAATATTGTGTACATTTTGCAGCGTTTCCAGAAGCGCTGAAAATATTATAGTCACGTTAGTACAAAGCGAACGTTCATTATCAAATGACCTTAGAGATTAATGTTGCCAACTCTTGCGTATATCGTCAGCGACAGAATTATGTTATCTAAGAATAACTGGAATCCTTAATGCAAGAGACAAAGTTGAAAAAATAATTACGGTCTTAATTATCTCAACAATTTCGATGTGATCAGTTTTATTAGAAATGTTAAGTTTAGTTTAATTTCTTTCTTTTACGGCACATCAATCTTCGTGGGTTATTTAATGCTAACGCCAATCTTTTAGAAGATCAGTATTGGTACGTGTGGTGTAAGTAAGTAAAGTCGTCGGGGCGGCCTAAAGTCGGTATCAGCCAATCAGCGAGGGAGTCTATCACCTTTTCAATAGCGCTAGACCAAGGAGATTGTTTTTTGGCGTCTGAGGTGGAGCACCACACCTACCATCAGCTCCGTACTTTACCGCACAGATCCCTGAGCTACTCATACGCTGAGTTGGCGAGGACCGGTATCGAACTAGGAACCTTGTGGTTTCTAGCCGAACGCTCTACCGACTGAGCTAACCCGGCCCCTATTGAAAAGAAAACTGTAATCGGATTTCTGGAGAAAGAGAAGAAAAAGAAATAAGAACAAATGTTATAGTTTGGAAGGGTAAACACTCAACGGAGGGCCAGCAATTGGCCGACGAATGACCCCGGAACTAGAAAGTTCCAGGTTTTGAATGGAAGAGGAGTTGACCTTACCCCAACCCTGGAACCAAAAACGGAAGAAGATAAAAAAATGGTCTTTTCGGCTGGAACTTCGACCGTTAGCCCGTTACGTGTTTCGCATAATAGTACCGAACATGATTTACGATATAATAATTTGACCTTAGCTCCATCTCTCTCTCTCTCCTTCTCTCTGAAAAGGAAGCTACGAGCTTAGAAAGGAATAAACAACCCTTTGTGACTATACGACTTGCGTATGTTGTTTCTGAACTAACGACGACTACTACTGCTAACGACTACTAGTACAACTCGAATTTGGCCCTATGCAACCGTAATGGTTATGTTATCTAAGAATAATTGAAATCCCTAATGCAAGACACAACTTGAAAAAAATAATTAAAGCCTTAATCATCACAATAGTCGATGTGATCAGTTTTGTTAGGAATGTTAAGTTTAGTTTAGTTTCTGTGTTTTACGGCATTTCAATCTTCGTGGGTTATTTAACCTCAAAGCCATCCTTCTCGAAGAAAATTAGTGGTACGAGTGGTGAAATGGTTATCTTCGTAGGAAATAGACGCTGTGAATCGATTTCAAATCCTGGACGAGGCTATTTGCATTTCACAATGTTTGCAACATAATTCAAAACATTTACATTTTTCCCGGTCAGTCAACTTTGAACCATGTATCTTTGAGAATCTGTGTTACGTCTTAAAAATACGTGGTTCAAAGTTAACTGACCTGAAAAAATATATAATTTTTTTTTTAAATAAAATAACTTGTGCATAATACCGTTATTCATTAAAATTTGGTTAATTCCCTGATTTGTTTTCTTTCGGCGGGGTGACATACAATGGTGGAATTTAGGTCCGTTAAGTTTAGATTTAACCCCTGCCTGTCTGTCTCTTCATTATATACTGATATGGGTATAAAACCAGTTCTGATATCATTTTGAAAAATTATATCTTCAATTATTCTCCCATCAGTTATGGGTTAAGAGTAGGGCAGACAAGGCTCTTTTCACCTAGTTTAGTTTAGCAGGCGGTCTAAGCGAAGGAAAACTGAATTCACACCTGTTAAATTCAGCTTTGAAATTTACCTTGTGTCATATTTTGCTCATGAGGAGGGGTTTGGTAATTATATATATATATATATATATATATATATATATATATATATATATATATATATATACAAGATTTGTTGAATTGAACAGACAATTCCTGTCTGACAAGTCTTTCATTGATCCGTTCTAATCTTCGGGCCATCCTTCTGGTGTCAGGGTGGAACTGGTATACCAGTCCACCGAAGGTTTCAACACTAGCGCTTTCGGCTATACACTTTGCCATTCTCAGGTGGGAAACGATGGAATAGTTTTCATGTCTCGTTTTTAACGAGAACGAGTAGTAGCAAGGAATTAGTGGGAAGTAATATCAATTGGTAGTAGGAGGTTTTTGGAATGGTAGTAGTTTGAACAAAGCAGTGGTGATTTTTTTTTGAGTAATTGATATGGATGTATTGCCGAAAGCGCTAGTGTTGAAACCTTCGGTGGACTGTTTATACCAGTTCCACCCTGACACCAGAAGGATGACCCGAAGATTGGAACGGATCAATGAAAGACTTGTCGGACATGAATTGTCTGTTCAATTCAAAAAACTTGTATAAAAGAAAAAATGCTGCCAAAATACACTTACATATATATATATATATATATATATATATATATATATATATATGTGTGTGTGTGTGTGTGTGTGTGTGTGTGTTGTGGAATCTCCTATGGTGAACGATAGATGAAGGTCAACAATGAGTGGTTTGTTTCCTCCCTTGATTTGAAGAAAATAGACTGAAATATCGAGATCAGCTTCTAATAACTTTAGAACAAAAACATCTGACTCCCCACCTTTCAACATTTCATCTGTCAGTGTGACTTCATACATCGCAGCAAGGCTAGGCTGCGATCACACTAGAGGAAACACAAACTGTCTTCTTGATAGCATGCACAACATGGGAGGAAACAAATCACTCACGAGTGATCCTCATCTATCGTTCACGATAGGAGAGTCCACAACATACACACACACACACACACACACATATATATATATATATATATATATATATATATATATATATATATATATATTTATGGACTCTCTCGTCGATTTTTGACACATGAGGATCCACACACACAATGAACACCCACACAGTGATTTGTTTATAGTGGTGAAGGCTTGTGTTGGACCATCCACACTTTTTGGCACAGTCGATAGGAAAGAATTGGTGCATCAAGGGTTGCCACAAACCCAATCAACGACCGACCTCAGTTATTTTAAATTCAGAGTTATCCCTCTCCTAGACTGGTTACCTACCCAAGATTGAAGGGCGCAGTTTGCCCTACTCTTTAACCCATAGCTGGAGAGAGAATATATGGATTCATACCTTTCCCAAGGGTATTAGCGCTATGTGAAATGCCAACAGTTTCGTCTAGGAATTGAACTCGAATCGATGAGTCCATTTCCCACGACTCTAACCACTAGCCCACGCGCCTCTCTCACTCTCTCTCTCTCTCTCTCTCTCTCTCTCTCTCTCTCTCTCTCTAAATATATATATATATATATATATATATATATACAGAAAGAGAGAGTGAGAGAAAGAGATAATTATATATATATATAATATATATATATATATATATATATATATATATATATAAACTGACTGAAATGGATAGATAGGTGTAAACTGATGGAGATACAAACAGACTGAAGCGATATAAATAGACTGACATAAAATATAAATATATAGATGGATAGATAGATAGATAGATAGATAGATATGATTAGAGTGAGAAAAAAACCTACATATATATGAACAAACTCATAATTTGCTCAACACATTTAGCAACAGAGAGTTCCGGCTTTGAATAGAGACCCTCACAAAGTCAATCATTGCAAATGCTGTCTACTCTTTAATTCAATAATTGCTTGTCATTTCTACTAATGAATTTAAAAAGCGATTATCAATTACGAAATTTCTTGAGCGAAAGAAGAGCAGAATTCCATTTCTTCTTCTTTCCATGCCAAATGACATAGGAGAATAATTTTAATTCCTTCCAATGATTAAATGGTCTCTTCTCAAAAAATAATCCATCTTAATCTGATTGATTGGATTTAATTCAAACAAATGCGAATTCATGATGTTCATTACATTAAATCTCAAGTAATTTTCTATATTGAAAAATATAGAAAATTACTTTTACAATAACATAATTATTTTCCAAATCCTTCTATAAAGAATGCATGTTAAAAAAAGGAATGGTGTAGCCTATTCTTTTTGTAGTGCAGTGTAGTAAATGTAAATCTCAAGTAATTTTCTATTTTTTTCAAATACATTTTTACAATAACATAATTATTTTCTAAATCCTTCTATGAAGAATGCATGTTAAAAAAAAAGGAATGGTGTAGCCTATTCATTTTGTAGTGCAGTGTAGTAAATGTAAATCTCAAGTAATTTTCTATATTTTTCAAATACATTTTTACAATAACATAATTATTTTCCAAATCCTTCTATAAAGAATGCATGTTTAAAAAAGGAATGGTGTAGCCTATTCATTTTGTAGTGCAGTGTAGTAAATGTAAATCTCAAGTAATTTTCTATATTTTTCAAATACATTTTTACAATAACATAATTATTTTCCAAATCCTTCTATAAAGAATGCATGTTAAAAAAGGAATAGTGTAGCCTATTCATTTTGTAGTGCAGTGTAGTAAATGTAAATCTCAAGTAATTTCCTATATTTTTCAAATACATTTTTTACAATAACATAATTATTTTCCAAAATCCTTCTATAAAGATACATGTTAAAAAAAAGGAATGGCGTAGCCTATTCATTTTGTAGTGCAGTGTAGTAAATGTAAATCTCAAGTAATTTTCTATATTTTTCAAATACATTTTTACAATAACATAATTATTTTCCAAATCCTTCTATAAAGAATGCATGTTAAAAAAAGGAATGGTGTAGCCTATGCTACTTGCTGTCCCCTCCAGTGAACCACCAGCTACGACAGGTGTGAAAACCTCAGGATAATAATAATAATAATAATAATAATAATAATAATAATAATAATAATAATAAATTGTTCTAAAATTCAAAAAAATTCTCTGGGACTTTGAAATAAAAACGGATCACCTTATCCCAGCAAGTAGACCAGACCTAGTGTTGATTAACAAAAAAGAAAGAACTTGTCAACTGGTGGATTTTGCAGTTCCAGCAGATCACAGGGTGAAGCTAAAGGAAAATGAAAAAATGGACAAATATCTGGACCTTGCCAGAGAACTGAAAAAGTTATGGAATATAAAAGTGAAAGTGATACCAATTGTGGTTGGTGCACTTGGAATGGCCCCAAAAGGATTGGAAAGGGGTTTAGAAAGTTTGGAAATCATAGGAAGGATTGATACCATTCAAAGCACTGCACTGCTGCAATCTGCCAGAATACTCGGAAGAGTCCTGGAGATCTGAGGTGAATTGCTGTCAATCAGACTCCAGTGAAAGACCATCAGCTAATGCTGATGTTAAAACTCAAAAGGAGTAAACAATAATAATAATAATAAATTATTCTAAAATAAAATAATTCTCTGACACTTTGAACTAAAAACGGATCACCTTATCCCAGCAAGAAGACCAGACCTAGTGTTGATTAACAGAAAAGAAAGAACTTTGAAAGAGCGTCTGAGGTGGAGCGCCACACCTACCATCAGCTACTTACTTTACCACACAGATCCCTGTGCTACTCATACGCTGAGTTGGTGAGGACCGGTATCGAACTAGGAACCTTGTGGTTTCTAGCCGAACGCTCTATCGACTGAGCTAACCCAGCCCCTAAGCTTGGCTTAGATGTGGCACAAGGCCAGAAGTTCAGGGTGCCCAATGAGAATCACACTCACTTCCAATGGTTTGCAAATCAAGGAGTAAACAATAATAATAATCACCGTCGTGTATTATAAAACACAAGCTGCAAGCGGTATTTGACAGTCCATAACACTATGAGATTTGAACATCAGCACGGAGAAGTAAAAACGTACAAATACAGCAAAGAAGTCGACGAGTGAGACAGTGACGTTAAACTGTACAAAAATATTAAATCAATGTTTTCCCAGTGGAAGTCTATTTATTGTTGGGTTGTCAGAAAAGATTTTATCAGAACACAACCACAAGATCATTAGCAATTGTCAACAATGTGATACGGGCAGACAATATGAAATTAAATGTAAAACAACAGCAAAAATAAATAAATAAATAAAAGAATAGAAAAATAAATACAAAACAAAGTAAATATATATATATATATTATATATATATATATATATATATATATATATGTGCAAAATGCTTGTAGACAAAATCTACGAATTTGCTTTTTGTTTTGTTGCTCTTTTCAGTTCTTTACAGATCTCAGGAGAAAGATTGAACAAAAAAAAAAAAATAATAAATAAAAACAAAAACAAAAAGGAAAAAAAAAAGATGAAGAAGCAAATGTGATGGATAAAAACGAACGAGGCGAGAATAATGGAGAGTTAGGATGTCGAGTCGGAAGCAGGTGAGAATAGTTGCATCACAGTGTGTTGCTCTTTTTTTTTCTTTCTTTCTTTTATTATCGTTGCCACCTCGAACGTTTGATATATATAATTTCTCTACCCGATGTTATCAAGAATACTTCAAATCACCCAAACACATTCACCACACTCACACACGTCCCCACCCAGATACAAATACAATATCGTCTATAAATAAGTACATTAATAATATTGTTTAAATAAAAATTCAATTATCTTCTAAATCAAAGACACACACACACACACACACACACACACATACACACACACACACACAACACACACACATATATATAATATATATATAATATATATTTATATATATATATATATATAAAGTGTTGTTTATGAATTATGTTTTTTTTTACATTTTTATTATTATTTTACAATAAAATGATAATAATTTAATAATGAATAATAGATAAATAATAAATATAAAAATAATTAATAAAAAAAATTAATAATAATTTAATAATAAATAATAAATAAATAATAATAATAATAAATTAAAAAAAACATTATCCATTTTGCGGACCTTTTTTTGTGTATATGTATGTGTGTGTGTGTGTGTACACTGCGTCAAATTATTAAGGAAGTGACATATTTCCATCTCTTCCAAAA
>CM042167.1:80593084-80604012 GCA_023376005.1 Doryteuthis pealeii
TAATATATATATATATATATATTATATTATATATATATATATATAATATATATTATACATACTAGCAAATATATGCACTCTCCGGGTGCAAGTATTTAAGTTTTAATATAATAAAATATCATGTTAAATTAGAAAGGCTAATGAAACTGAATAAGAATGCAGATAAAAAGATTTGGAACAGAGGGGGTATGATTGAAAAATAGAACAACTTTGAAACTAACTCTTCAATCATTTTCCATTACTCCCGTATTTCATTGGTAAATTTTCCTAATTTAACTATTTAGTTAAAATAGAAAGTAAAGAATAATATTACAGTTATTTCTTCTTGTTAATGGATTTATTTTAAGATTTATCTCCGAGATTTTTGCTCATATTCAATAAGATAAAACCAAACAATAAGAAATCAATAATACTAAGCATATATTTATTAAAATCAATTTTTAAAGATCAATATGCAAATTAGCCTTCCCATTCACACTGTAAAGCGCTATTTTGTTGTATATATAAATACAATTGCATGTTATTATGCAGATATGGTCAAGAGTCTTAATGATGTAAAACAATTTTATTGAGGTTTAAATAAACATAAATTCATGGAGAATGTGATGTAAATAACAAAGGGAATTGTGACTTGTATAGTAATATAGTTTCGGTTACAGACAGACAAACCCACAATCTCCATTATAATAAGATATGTACATATGTACAATCTCTATCTCTCTCTCTCTCTCTATATATATATATATATATACATATATACAATCTACGAATGTAGTATATATATATATATATATATATATATATAATATATATGTATATATATATGTGTGTGTGTGTGTGTGTGTGTGTATATATATATTGTTTATTCATGAATTTAGATGTACGTGCATATACATGTGAGAGGATATGTTGTAATACTACTTACATAGGTCTATATAATATATATATATATTATATATATATAATATATATATATATATATATATATATATATATATATTTACGCTTACATACATATCTAGGAACGTTCAAGTTTATTCTCATCGCCCAGTTGATCTGTACCTTATTCCCATTAAGATGCTGACAACCACTGAGCGCACTCTATTTCTTGAAACGCTCCTGACAACCACTTTAGAAAGCTCTAATATAACACATTCTTGAAATCTCTTTAAGGAAGTGTATTAAACGTCTCTTCTTACTTTACGTCTGGCTGCTGTTCACCAAAACCTTTCGCTTCAAATTGATCCATTAGTGTCTCATGTTCAAAATCACAAATCGGCAAGGCATCACAGATCGAAGACAACTTTGAAGCAAGGATTTTGTGACAGTGTTAGACCCAAATCTCCCTTGACGTACGTCCATACGTAGATATTAAACGAACTGCAAGGATTATTACACAGGTTCATTTCAAACTTATATGGAAACTGTAGATTTGAATATTTGAAAAAGAAACCAAAGCCGACGATTTCAGTCAATGTAGAAAGCAAGAGGCTCCAATTGTTACAATTCGTGAGAGGTCATGAATTGAGAACAGGTTTTTATTGCACAAGCTGTTTAAAAAAAAATAATAATGATGGAACAGCAAACGGTTAGGAATTTATTTAAAGATCTCACTGAAGAAGTAGTGAATACAGCGAAATCGTTAGCAAATTCGTTGAAAAGTGAATTTTACTTGCAGCAGATTATCCCTTTAAGTAGTAAGGATGAAAGTAAATTTGAGGTGTGGATCCAAAGTATGGAGAAATATTTTACCTTGATAGATGCTAAAGAAATGGATAAATGTAGGGTAGCAATCATAACCACGGGAGGAGAAATAGGAGATTTTATATACAAGATTATAGAAGGCAACAAGAGTATTTCATGGATAGGATTAACACAGGTAATTAGGGAATTTATTGGGGTCACCCACTACGCACATCATTATTTTCGAAAATTAGCAAATATCAAGCAGTACAAACAAGAGAATGTACAAGATTATATGTTAAGAATTACATACCTGATAGATATGGCCTACTCTAGAGGGGATAAAAGTGCAACACTAGTGCAACAACAAATATAATCAGGTAGGTTCTAACATGAGCAACATTTATTAGACCTGGCAGGTTCCATCATGAGCAACATTTATTGGAGCAGGCAGGTTCTCACATGAGCAACATTTATTAGATCTGGTAGGTATCATGAGCAACATTTATTAGACCCGGCAGCTTCCAACATGAGCAACATTTATTAGACCCGGCAGCTTCCAACAGCAACATTTATTAGATCTGGCAGGTTCTAACATGAGCAACATTTATTAGACCTGGCAGGTTCCATCATGAGCAACATTTATTGACCTGGCAGTTCCAACATTTATTAGACCTGGCAGGTTCCAAACATTTTATTAGACCTGGCAGGTTCCATCATGAGCAACATTTATTAGACCTGGCAGTTCAACATTTATAGACCTGGCAGGTTCCATCATGAGCAACATTTATTAGACCTGGCAGGTTCCAACATTTATTAGACCTGGCAGGTTCCAACATTTATTAGACCTGGCAGGTTCCATCATGAGCAACTTTATTAGACCTGGCAGGTTCAACATTTATTAGACCTGGCAGGTTTCCAACATTTATTAGACCTGGCAGGTTCCAACATTTATTAGACCTGGCAGGTTCCAACATTTATTAGACCTGGCAGGTTCCAAACATTTATTAGACCTGGCAGGTTGGACAGGTTCCAACATTTATTAGACCTGGCAGGTTCCAACATTTATTAGACCTGGCAGGTTCCAACATTTATTAGACCTGGCAGGTTCCAACATTTATTAGACCTGGCAGTTCCAACATTTATTAGACCTGGCAGGTTCCAACATTTATTAGACCTGGCAGGTTCCAACATTTATTTAGACCTGGCAGGTTCCATCATGAGCAACATTTATTATTTTTAGTAGAGTCAGCAGATAATTACGAGAACCGTCTACTTACGGCCTCAGTGTTGGTACTCTGTTTGCGTGGTACTTTATTTTCAGAGCAAATCCTTATTTTGATGTACGAGTCATAGATTTTTCCAAGTTGTAGCCATGTTAGTACAACTGTATGACTGCACCACTCGACTTTGAAACATCGCATAGAGAAAAATCTAGATGGAAACTACACAAATAGTCTATATGCTGTCCTGAAAAAAATCTCAAAAGAAGCACCCCCCCCCCAAAAAAAAAAATGCAACTGGACAGCCCCTTACTTCTTATGCAAACGGATAGTAGATATTAATGGTGGTACAAAAAGGAAATATCCGGAGTTATTTTATCTATTTTTTTATGAAAAGGACATTTGATAACGGATCTTGATGTGTCATTTTCACTTCCCGCCAATATTTAAAGAAAGTAAAGCCATTTTTGCCATTGCCTGGATTCAGCATGGACACTTTCTATTTTCCAAAACTACTTACGTACTGCTGTTTAAAGGAATCGGTAGATAACTATGAGAACCATTAACTTACGACCTCAATTTAGAGGACACTGTTGCGAAGTACTTTATTGTCAGAGCAAACTCTTATTTGGATATACTAGTTAATATATCCGGGTTATGGGATCCGGGTTGCAGTTTTTGTAGATATAAGGCGGGTGATAGATGCCTACTCCTAAATATAGACTCGTCAACTTCAACGTGACCCGAGAAAAGATTTCTATTGTCCAATCACTGGCAGTGCTGCTGCTGATGTTGCTGTATATATAGAGGTCTGATTCTTAAACTTATGTCATTGATATTCGGACCATCTTGGACGTCGGACTTACAAAGAATACTATAATACCGGATTCTTATTGGCTTGCTTACTTACTTACTACATCTGGAACTAAGGATGCCGACCAGATACTTAACAGTAAGTTGCAGTAAGGTATATCATCGCAGGTAAATAGAAGCTGGTGCGTCGAGTAGCAGTACGTCTTCGGAGCAGTCGGCGTGGTAGTCTTGCTAGTAGGCTAGTAGGCGCTTGTACGACCACAGTGTCGAATATTTATGGAGGACACTATCCAATCAGATTATAGTGAGGGGGTACCTAGGTATTTACATATTCATTACATCTCTAGTATACCGAAACATTCTATTTTCAAGCAGAATACACTGTAACACCTACGGCGGCTGGGAGGGATCATTTGCACGTCATTACTGCATCACTTCTGCATCTTGCCGCACTGTTATTTCTGGCCGTTAATCGTCCGTCTCATCTGTTATCTCACTTAGGACCTGTTGTGTCCGCGACAAATGCTCCCGGGCCTCCCGCTGACAGGTGAACAAACCAACTAATACTGCGTTGTAAGTTCGATCCTCACTAGATATAGTAGAATTCAGTCTTGTCCTAAATTTACGCAATGATGGGTTTAGTGTGTATAGAAATATGTAATTATTTTTTTATTGAGTTCAAGTTTTCGTAATTCCAAAAAAAGTTTGGCTTGGCTCAAGAGTAAACTAAAGTTTAATTTACTACATTTATCTGAGAGTTAATGACTCATGCTGTGCAGTGGTGAACAGGCAATGCAAACAGACTATAAATGTAAAGTTTGATCCTCAAAGAGTAGACCATGATTCGGTCCGTTATCCAAATATCTAGGTTTCGGAAATGACTGCAGTAAACTTATTAATGGGTAATTCCATGTAAAATCATCTAGGCTATATCACCCAACTCCTTCAATTTTTCTGAAATTTTGTCCAAGTGTGGATTATAAAGAGAGAAAGAAAGGAACAACAAACAAAGTCAAGCCAGGTGAACATCAATAAAAATGGCAGAGATGAGGCATTCGTTCTCTATTATCTGCTACTCTCTGATTTATATCATTATCTGTGTCGACAGAGAGGGGGCACCCTCTCTCTGTCCGGTCAAGACCCCTGCTTAGGTTGTCTTCCCTGCTACTAAGGGCGGTGTATCTCCAAGATCACCGCCGGCCGAAAACCTCAAAACTTATCTCTCAACTGACTCAAAAACTACCAACATCTCTGGAATTAAACTCTGTATATATATATATATATATATATATATATATATATATATATATATATATATATATATATATATAATAAAATGAACAATGGAAAAAGCAAAGTCCATGAAATTAGATTAACAGAAATAAACAATATTCACACATCCCGACTCCTATCTCTCTTATTTATCCATCTATTCATTCCTTTTCATTTCTTGGTCATTTGATCACTTGTGTCTACAGACATGATTCACTATCACCTATCTACGTACGGATATATATATAATATATATATATATATAATATATATATATATATATATAATATATAATAGTAATTGGTAATTTGCTTGAAGCATTGTTAAGTATGTTATATATTAATGATTTGAAGGCAATTACAATGCATATAAAAAAATGATGTTATTTTTGTCTTATCGATTTCAAAGTAAACTTTATCATCAGAGACGGTTTTCAGAAATATACGTGTTTCTTTTTTTTTTCTTTTTGTGATGTTATATTTTTTTCTTTCTTTTTTTCTGCTCTTCTCTTTTTTTTTCTTTACTTTTCTTTTTTCTTTATGCTATGAATGAAATGGGCGGATAAATTTAGTTTCCTACCTTTGAAATATCTGTTGAGAATGGGTTTGAATCTGGTATCCAACATTGTCTGCTTAATTTCCGGTGAAAATTGCTACATTGTAGCTATTTTGAATTCAAAATAAAACGGTCCCATTTTATATATATATATATATATATATATATATATATATATATATATATATATATATATATATATATATATATATATAAAGAAGAATGAATAAAGAAAAGAAAGAATAGAATGGATAATAAAAGATGAATTTAATCAATATCACTTACACATGTGTTTCGGTCAGTTCATCTGTGGGAAAATATTCCGCACACAGAGAAGATTCGACCTTCATCAGAGGGAAATTTTATTTTGAATGAAAAAATTCGTTGGGGAAAAACTTAAGATAATCTGTAAATACAAACATATACACAGCCAAACATGACCATCTTACGAAAACATTAAAATAAAAAATACCATTAAAAAAATTATCTATTATCAAAGTTAGGTTCTTTTTATAAACGAATACTTTTTATTGATTTCACCGTTTGTTTTTTTTTTAAACAATAACATGAACTAGGCTCCCAAAAATTGTCAACATGTTAGGGATAAATAATAACACTTTATTTTTGCAATACAAAATTATTTTCTACCATAACCCCTAGAAAAATCAAATATCAAAATTCTAACGGTCTATTTCAGCGTTCCAAATGTGATTTAAAAAAAAAAATTCTCTTCGAAAATTTAAAAAAAATTCTCCGTTTTTCCCCAACCAATTTTTTCATTCAAAATAAAATTTCACTCTGATGAAGGTCGAATCTTCTCTGTGTACGGAATATTTTCACACAGATGAACTGACCGAAACACATGTGTAAGTGATATTGATTAAATTCATCTTTTATTATCCATTCTATTCTTTCTTTTCTTTATTCATTCTTCCTCATATTGTCGGATTCATTTCCAAATTCCATTTTTACATATATATATATATATATATATATATATGTAAATACATACATATATATACACACTACACACAATATCCAGCAGATGCATGCCTCCAAATGCATTCTGCACCTGATTTGCATGTTGCTGCACTGCATAGTATCACAACACATTACTAAACTAGGGCAACACTTTTGGCTGACACTAGTAAATCTAGGAAGAAATTCTCTTCCCATGAATAATGGCCGAAATGCCTCCAAAAAAGAAAAAAGAAGGTAAACAGATCATTGATAATGATTCTCTCGAATGTTATTAAGGGGCGATGAATGTGGACAGAGAAAGAAAAGGATGCTCAAGTTGACTTGGAGGCTAAGGTTTCTCTTTTTGCGATGCTGTCAACGCCAAATGAAACGATAAGAATTCATGTCAATTATAATTGCTCGACAAGAAATTAATCAAATATCGGATATTTCTCTGCGGAAATTCCGTTTCCTTTTCGATATTGTTTCCGGTTTTTTTTTGTCTTGACTCGCATAATGGCTTATCATTTGCAAAATTCGTAATTGGATTCAACTTATATCCTTTCTTTTTTTCTTCGTTTAATTTGAATCAAAGGACCGTTATACAATTTCTAATTGGCCTTGTTAATATCTAAAAAAGATAACGCGATGTCGGTTATGTTGAGTTATGCAAAATACACAAGTAGCGGAAAGAGAAAACAATAAAAAGAAATATACAGTACTTGATTTAAGAGTACCCCCAACTTATTATATAGTCATATATATATTTACCCACCCTTCCGCACGAGCAGGGTGTGACACAAGGTCAATTTCTTAATCGGAGTTTAACAGGTTTGAATTCAGAGTTTTTTCCTTCTCCTAGACCGGTTGCCTAACCAAGGCTAAAGAGCCCAGTCTGCCCTACTATTTATCCAGAGCTAGAGGGAGAGTAGGATTCATACCTTCCCCAATGGTATTATCGCTGAAAGTGAAAAACAGTTACCACGTCCAGGATTTGAACTCGGATCGACAAGTCCATTTCCCATGACTGTAAACATTGCACCACGCACTTCCTAATAAATATATATATAGTCATATAGTGATATATAGCCACATCATAGGCCGGGTAAATAAGAGAGAGAGAGAGACAGAGAGAGAGACACAGAGAAGAGAGAGAGAGAGAGAGAGAGAGAGAGAGAGAGAGAGAGAGAGAGAGAGAGAGAGTCAGTTATATACATTAGAAATGAGAGTTCTGAGTTCATCCTTACTTCTCAGCACTGACCAGTATATCTTGCTTGCTTTATGTGGGATGTTTGTGTGGCACGGTGTAAGTGACCATACAGCTGCTTTTTGTGGGGTGCTACATCTGGAATTTGTTTAGGTCAGCATGCAGCATCTTAGCGTCGTTCTATCAAGCTTTTCCTCCAATCGTTTCGTTAAAGTGTTGAAGCCAAACAGTAGCGGGATACGGCTACATCTTGTAAGAATTCTCGGTCTATCGTATCAGAGAAATCCGATTTCCGGATAGTCTACAGATTTTTATTCCAAAATTTTTCAATTCTTTAACGAAAGCATTATATACAGACACACACACAAACAAATGTACACACACACAAAACACACACGCGTGCACGCACACGCACACGCACACACAGATATATTATATATATATATATATATATATATATATATATATATATATATAAAAAATTTTAAAAATCAATCATTGGGGTTTGTAAACAAAGGGAAACTATTTATTTATTCATAGATAAAAATCCTTTGAATATTTGTTTTTTCCTATTTTTCCTCAATCACATATCGTCGGATTTCTTTCCATTATATATATATATATATAAGAGAGAGAGAGAGAGAGGGGTAAATTTAGCTACATATTTTCGATAGAACATGTATACGTAAGTTACGGTAGAGTGGACATTTGCTTTGAGAATCGCATTGGTGAGAAAGTGTCAGGGAGAGAGTGTCAGTCAAGTGACAATGACTTTACATATGTATGTATATATACATATATATATATATATATATATATATATATGTGCATGTGTGTGTGTGTGTATATATATATATGTATGTATATATATATATGAAGATAGGATGGTTGGAGTAAAAATCCGACTGTATGAAAAAGGAAAAGTGAACAAAAAATAATGGCTCAAACAAGTAGAAGTACGAAAGAAATATTTCGTCCTTCTTACGCGAAGAACATCATCAGTCTAACTTTATTCAAAGCAAAGTACGTACATTTGTATTTATAGAAGAGAAAGGGAGTTTTTGGTGAAATTGAAGGGTAGGGAGGTTAGAGAGGATTTGATTGAACAGAGAATAACTATCATATAAAGGGGAGGGGGTAGATCAGAGGATAATAGTTTGTATGGGAAGATTTCACCACAAATTCACGTTCACTTCTATAAATACAAATGTACGTCCTTTGCTTTGAATAAAGTTAGATTGATGGTGTTCTTTTGAAGAATAAAATAAAAAAAGAAAAATGAAAGTACGAATGAAGGAACGAATTAATGATAGAAAGAAATAATGAAAGAACAAAATGACAAAATTGAAGGACGAAATATTTTTCTCCTACTTCTACTTGTTGAGTCATTATTTTTGTTCACTTTTCCTTTTACCTTACTCTCATATATATATATATATATATATATATATCATAATAATAATATATAATATCCATTAACCAGCACTTCATAACCGTATCGCATCGGGAATTTCCAGGACCTCAAGATACTCAGACAAGGTAAGGGTTTGGCCTAAAAGCGGCGGAAGTCGAGGTCGTTGCCAAGCTATATTAACTACTATACATATATACACTATTCCCTAATTATTGACATCTCATCCCAATGACTTTTTATTTTTATTAAACACAACAAATCTCAAAAGCAAGTTGTCCAAGATAACCCTTCGACTATAGCATAAAAAAAAGCATTCATAGCTTAGAGCACGACCATCGGATTCCCCGACCTTTAGGCAAAACCTTACCATTGTCCTGAGTAAAATCGAGTTCTCGGCAAAAATTCCGAGCGAACGTTATTGAAGTCGCTCGCGTTAAATATAATAATAATATATTATATACATATATTATATATATAATATATATATGAGGTAAGGTAAAAGAAAATGTGCAACAAAAATAATGACTTCAAACAAGTAGAAGTAGAGAGAAAAATATTCTCCTTCAATTTTGTCATTTTTGTTCTCCCTTCATTATTTCTTTCTATCATTTAATTCGTTCCTTCATTCTTACTTTCATTTTTTCTCTTTTTTATTTTATTTCTCAAAAGAACACCATCAATCTACTTTATTCAAAGCAAAGACCGTACATTTGCTATTTATAGAAGGAACGTGAATTTGTGGTGAAATCTCCCCATACAACACTCATTAATCTCTGATCTACCCCCTCCCCTTTATATGATAGTTCATTCTCTGTTCAATCAATCCCTCTCTAACCTCCCTAACCCCTTCAATTTTCACCAACAAACTCCCTTCTCTCTTCATAAATACAAATGTACGTTACTATTCGCTTTGAGAATAAAGTAAGACGATCGATGTTCTTCGCGTAAGCAAGGACGAAATATTTCTTCCGTACTTCTACATGTTTGAGCCATTATTTTTGTTTCACTTTCCTTTTCATACAGTCGGATTTCTTACTCCAACCCATTCCTATCTTCATATATCATAAATTACATACATATATATATATACACACACCACACACAGCACATATATATATAAATATATATATATATATATGTATATTAACATACATATGTAAGTACATTGTCATCTTAGACTGACACTCCTGCCCTGACACTATTCTCCACCAATGCGGATTCTCAAATCAAATGTGTCACTACACAACTCTACCGTAACTTACGATATACAGTTCCCTATCGAAAATATATTCGTGTAGCTAAAAATATTACCCCTCTCTCTCTCCTCTCTCCCAACACTGAGTTATATATATATATATAATAATGGAAAGGAAATTCCGACGATATGTGATTGAGACAAAATACGGAGAAAAAACAAATATTTCAAAAGCGTGATATTATCTATCTTGAATAAATAAATATAGTTCCCTTTGTTTACAAAGACCGTCACCACCCGACGATGAGGATCTGATTTTTTAAAATTTTCACTATAGTATATCATTATATATATATATATAAAATATTATAATATATCTATATATTATATCTGTTGTCTCGTGCGTTGTGCGATCGGTCAGGCGTGCACGTCACGCTGTGCTGTTTATGTGATTCGTGCGATCGTATCATTATTGTTACTAGGCTGTGCGACTCGTCGGCTGTCCTGTACTATAAAACATCGCCTGTTCCGTTATAAAGATAAGCTCATTGAAATTTGAGAATAAAAATCTGTTAGGACTATCGAAATCGGAATTTCTTCTGATAC
>CM042167.1:80609112-80614112 GCA_023376005.1 Doryteuthis pealeii
ATATATATATATATATATATAAGTGCTTAATTGGAGTCGTACCTAATTTTGAAAATTAATTAATTAATAATGAATTAGGCGGGATACCTATTAAATGTATGGCTAAACAAATCGAGAAAAATCAATTGATTGATTTTTCTCGATTTGTTTAGCCATACATTTAATAGGTATTCCCGCCTAATTCATTATTAATTAATTAATTTTCAAAATTAGGTACGACTCCAATTAAGCACTTATTCTCCAAAAAATTATCGGCAAAAAGCCATTCTAAACAAACCTTGTTTACATATATATATATATATATATGTGTGTGTGTGTGTGTGTGTGTGTGTGTGTAAAAATGGAAATTGAAAATGAATCCGATAATATGAGGAAGAATGAATAAAGAAAAGAAAGAATAGAATGGATAATAAAAGATGAATTTAATCAATATCACTTACACATGTGTTTCGGTCAGTTCATCCGTGTGAAAATATTCCGCACACAGAGAAGATTCGACCTTCATCAGAGTGAAATTTTATTTTGAATGAAAAAATTGGTTGGGGAAAAACGGAGAATTTTTGGAAATGTTCGAAGGGAATTTTTTTTTATATCTCATTTGGAACGCTGAAATAGAACCGTTAGAATTTGGATATTTGATTTTTCTAGGGGTTATGGTAGTAATAATTTTGTATTGCAAAAATAAAGTGTTATTATTTATCCCTAACATGTTGAAAATTTTTGGGAGCCTAGTTTATGTTATTGTTTTGAAAAAAAACAAACAAACGGTGAAATCAATAAAAAGTATTCGTTTATAAAAATAACCTAACTTTGATAATCGATAATTTTTTTTATGTTATTTTTTATTTTAATGTTTTCGTAAGATGGTCATGTTTGGCTGTGTATATGTTTGTATTTACAGATTATCTTAAGTTTTTCCCCAACGAATTTTTTCATTCAAAATAAAATTTCCCTCTGATGAAGGTTGAATCTTTCTCTGTGTGCGGAATTTTTCCCAAAGATGAACTGACCGAAACACATGTGTAAGAGATATTGATTAAATTCATCTTTTATTATCCATTCTATTCTTTCTTTTTTTATTCATTTTTCTTTATATATATATATATATATATATAATATATATATATATATAATATATATATATATATGGACCGTTTTTATTTTGAATTCAAAATAGCTACAATGTAGCAATTTTCACCGGAATTAAAGCAGACAATGTTGATACCAGATTCAAATCCATTCTCAACAGATATTTCAAAGGTAGGAAACTAAATTTATCCGCCATTTCATTCATAACATAAAGAAAAAAGAAAAGAAAAGAAAAAAAAAGAGAAGAGCAGAAAAAAAGAAAGAAAAAAAATATAACATCACAAAAAGAAAAAAAAAGAAACACGTACATTTCTGAAAACCGTCTCTGATGATAAAGTTTACTTTGAAATCGATAAGACAAAAATAATATCATTTTTTTATATGCATTGTAATTGCCTTCAAATCATTAATATACAATAACATACTTAACAATGCTTCAAGCAAATTACCAATTACTATTATATATATATATATATATATATATATATATATATATATATATATCCGTACGTAGATAGGTGATAGTGAATCATGTCTGTAGACACGAGTGATCAAATGACCAAGAAATTAAAAGGAATGAATAGATGGATAAATAAGAGAGATAGGGGGATATTTGATATCCCGCGGAGTCGGGATGTCTTAAGATTGTTTATTTCTGTTAATCTAATTTCATGGACTTTTTTTCCATTTGTAATTTATATATATATATATATATATATATATATATATATATATATATATATATATATATATATATATATATATTATATACAGACTTTAGTTCCAGAGAGGTTGGTAGTTTTTGAGTCAGTTGAGAGATAAGTTTTGAGGTTTACGGCCGGCAGTGAGCTTGGAGATAGACCGCCCTTAGTAGCAGGGAAGACAACCTAAGCAGGGGTCTCTGTCGACAGAGATAATGATATAAATCAGAGAGTAGCAGATAATAGAGAACGAATGCCTCATCTCTGCCATTTTTATTGATGTTCACCTGGCTTGACTTTGTTTGTTGTTCCTTTCTTTCTCTCTTTATAATCCACACTTGGACAAAATTTCAGAAAAATTGAAGGAGTTGGGTGATATAGCCTGGATGATTTTACATGGAATTACCCATTAATAAGTTTACTGCAGTCATTTCCGAAACCTAGATATTTGGATAACGGACCGAATCATGGTCTACTCTTTGAGGATCAAACTTTAAATTTATAGTCTGTTTGCATTGCCTGTTCACCACTGCACAGCATGAGTCATTAACTCTCAGATAAATGTAGTAAATTAAACTTTAGTTTACTCTTGAGCCAAGCCAAACTTTTTTGGGAATTACGAAAACTTGAACTCAATAAAAAATAATTACATATTTCTATACACACTAAACCCATCATTGCGTAAATTTAGGACGAGACCGAATTCTACTATATCTAGTGAGGATCGAACTTACAACGCAGTATTAATTGGTTTGTTCACCTGTCGGCGGGAGGCCCGGGAGCATTTGTCGCGGACACAACAGGTCCTAAGTGAGATAACAGATGAGACGGACGATTAACGGTCAGAGATAACAGTGCGGCAAGATGCAGAAGTGATGCAGTAATGACGTGCAAATGATCCCTCCCGGCCCCCGTAGGTGTTACAGTGTATTCTGCTGTAAAATAGAATATTTCGGTATACTAGAGATGTAATGAATATGTAAATACCTAGGTACCCCCTCACTATAATCTGATTGGATAGTGTCCTCCATAAATATTCGACACTGTGGTCGTACAAGCGCCTACTAGCCTACTAGCAAGACTACCACGCCGACTGCTCCGAAGACGTACTGCTACTCGACGCACCAGCTTCTATTTACCTGCGATGATATACCTTACTGCAACTTACTGTTAAGTATCTGGTCGGCATCCTTAGTTCCAGATGTAGTAAGTAAGTAAGCAAGCCAATAAGAATCCGGTGTTATAGTATTCTTTGTAAGTCCGACGTCCAAGATGATCCAAATAGCAATGACATAAGTTTAAGAATCAGACCTCTATATATACACCAGCACTGCCAGTGATTGGACAATAGAAATCTTTTCTCGGGTCACGTTGTAGTTGACGAGTCTATATTTAGAAGTAGGCATCTATCACCTGCCTTATATCTACAAAAACTGCAACACATAATATATCCCATAACCCGGATATATTAACTAGTATATCCAAATAAGAGTTTGCTCTAACAATAAAGTACTTTGCAACAGAGTCCTCTAAATTGAGGTCGTAAGTTAATGGTTCTCATAGTTATCTACCGATTCCTTTAAACAGCAGTACGTAAGTAGTTTTGGAAAATAGAAAGTTTTCATGCTGAATCCAGGCAATGGCAAAAATGGCTTTACTTTCTTTAAATATTGGCGGGAAGTGAAAATGACACATCAAGATCCGTTATCAAATGTCCTTTTCATAAAAAAATAGATAAAATAACTCCGGATATTTCCTTTTTGTACCACCATTAATATCTACTTACCGTTTGCATAAGAAGTAAGGGGCTGTCCAGTTGCATTTTTTTGGGGGTGCTTATTTTAAGATTTTTTTCAAGACACCATATAGACCATTTGTATAGTTTCCATCTAGATTTTTCGCTAGGCGATTTTTCAAAGTCGAGTGGTGCAGCCATACAGTTGTGCTAACATGGCTACAGCTTGGGAAAATCTATGACTAGTACATAAAAATAAGGATTTGCTCTAAAGATAAACTAACACGCAAACAGAGTGCCAAAACTGAGGCCGAAAGTAGACGGCTCTCGTAATTATCTGCTGACTACTAAAAAAGCAGTTTTTTAATTTTTTGTTGCACTATTGTTGCACTTTTATCCCCTCTAGAGTAGGCCTTATCTATCAGGTATGTAATTCTTAACATATAATTTTGTACATTCTCTTGTTTGTACTGCTTGATATTTGCTAATTTTCGAAAATAATGATGTGCGTAGTGGGTGACCCCAATAAATTCCCTAATTACCTGTGTTAATCCTATCCATGAAATACTCTTGTTGCCTTCTATAATCTTGTATATAAAATTTCATATTTCTCCTCTCGTGGTTATGATTGCTACCCTACATTTATCCATTTCTTTAGCATCTATCAAGGTAAAATATTTCTCCATACTTTGGATCCACACTTCAAATTTACTTTCATCCTTACTACTTAAAGGGATAATCTGCTGCAAGTAAAATTCACTTTTCAACGAATTTGCTAAAGATTTCGCTGTATTCAGTGAGATCTTTAAATAAATTCCTAACCGTTTGCTGTTCCATCATTATTATTTCTTTTTAAACAGCTTGTACTGTAAAAATATGTTCTCAATTCATGACCTCTCACGAATTGTAACAATTGGAGCCTCTTGCTTTCTACATTGACTGAACTCGTCGGCTTTGGTTTCTTTTTCAAATATTCAAATCTACAGTTTCCATAAAAGTTTGAAATGAACCTGTGTAATAATCCTTGTTGTTCGTTTAATATCTACGTATGGACGTACGTCAAGGGAGATTTGCGTCTAACACTGTCACAAAATCCTTGCTTCAAAGTTGTCTTCGATCTGCGATGCCTTGCCGATTTGTGATTTTGAACATGAGACACTAATGGATCAATTTGAAGCGAAAGGTTTTGGTGAACAGCAGCCAGACGTAAAGTAAGAAGAGACGTTTAATACACTTCCTTAAAGAGATTTCAAGAATGTGTTATATTAGAGCTTTCTAAAGTGGTTGTCAGGAGCGTTTCAAGAAATAGAGTGCGCTCAGTGGTTGTCAGCATCTTAATGGGAATAAGGTACGGATCAACTCGATGAGAATAAACTTGAACGTTCCATATGTATATGTACGCGTATATATATATATATATATATATATATATATATATTATATATATATATAGACCTATGTAAGTAGTATTACAA
>CM042167.1:80619112-80626612 GCA_023376005.1 Doryteuthis pealeii
TGTGTGTGTGTGTGTGTTGGTTAAGAATATTCCCTATATCTATCAAATGTCCTCTAACACGTCCAATCATTTGATCTTACTTACTTTACCTACTTGGTCAAAACCTCTAAAAAGTTTCCCGCTAATAACATTTTTCGCTAACACAATTACACTCTCCTGACTTTATCACATAACCCACCCCTAACTCGTTCACCTTTTCCACTATAAAAACAAAAATAAATGTTTCAAATAAAGTACTGAAGATGTCGCACTTAATGTGTAACGAAATATTTCCTCAACATCTGCTTGTGTGAGTTGTTTTGTCCACACCTTTTCCGCTATTCTTAACCACATTTTGTCGGACATATTCAAACCCTCATATATATATATATATATATATATATATATATATATATATATATATATATATATATATATATGAGAAGTAAACAAACATACGACGTTTGTGATATGGCTATTTTCAGCCGACAATATTTGGGAGAATATGTGCTTAATTGAAGTCGAACCTAATTTTATGAAAGTTAATTCATTAATAATTAATTAGGCGGGATTTACTTATTTAAATGTAAGGTTAAACAAATCGAGAAAATACAGAGATTGATTTTTCTCCATTTGTTTAGCCTTACATTTAAATAGGTAAATCCCGCCTAATTGATTATTAATGAATTAACTTTCATAAAATTAGGTTCGACTTCAATTAAGCACATATTCTCCAAATATATATATATATATATATATATAAATATATATATATATATATATATATATATAATTAAGGAATAACAAAAGACTTAGACATTTTGAATCTCAGATTCGCATCTGATGAGTCGGGAAAATTAGACACTTTGTCTAAGCTCTCCGAAATAGTCTATAATTCAAATCTCAAAGTCTTTTGTTATTCGTTTATTTAAAATTTGCTCTGTGACTCTAACAATAAGAGCACACATTGAGCTCTCAAACTGCGACAATTGTTTAAAAAAAACCTCCTATGTCGTAAGGAAGATTTCTTCTCTGGCCTTTTGGATTATATATAATATATATATATATATATTATATTATATATAAATTTATTATTTAATATATATAGTGTGTTGTGTGTGGTGTGTGTGTGGTGTGTCTTTGATTTAGAAGATAATTGAATTTTTATTTAACAATATTATTAATGTACTTATTATAGAAAGATATTGTATTTGTATCTGGGGGATTGTGTTGTGTGGTGAATGTGTTGGGTGATTGAAGTATTCTTGATAACATCGGGTAGAGAAATTATATATATCAAACGTTCGAGGTGGCAACGATAATAAAGAAAGAAAGAAGAAAAAAAGAGCAACACACTGTGATGGCAACTATTCTCACTCTTCCGACTCGACATCCTAACTCTCCATTATTCTCCTCGTTCGTTTTATCCATCACATTTGCTTCTTCATCTTTTTTTTTCCTTTGTTTTTGTTTTTTTGTTCAATCTTCTCCTGAGATCTGTAAAGAACTGAAAAGAGCAACAAAACAAAAAAGCAAATTCGTAGATTTTGTCTACAAGCAATTTTGGCACACATTATATATATAATATAATAATATATATATATATATATATATATATACTTTGTTTGTATTTATTTTCTATTCTTTTATTTATTTATTTTTTGCTGTTGTTTTACATTTAATTTCATATTGTCTGCCCGTATCACATGTTGACAATTGCTAATGATCTTGTGTGTGTTCTGATAAAATCTTTCTGACAACCCAACAATAAAATAGACTTCCACTGGGAAACATTGATTTAATATTTTTGTATAGTTTAACGTCATTGTCTCACTCGTCGACTCTTTGCTGTATTTGTACGTTTTTACTTCTCCGTGCTGATGTTCAAATCTCATAGTTGTATGGGACTGTCAATACCGCTTGCAGCTTGGGTTTATAATACACGACGGTGATTATTATTATTGTTTACTCCTTGATTTGCAAACCATTGGAAGTGGGTGTGATTCTCATTGGGCACCCTGAACTTCTGGCCTTGTGCCACATCTAAGCCAAGCTTAGGGGCTGGTTAGCTCAGTCGATAGAGCGTTCGGCTAGAAACCACAAGGTTCCTATTCGATACCGGTCCTCACCACTCAGCGTATGAGTAGCACAGGGATCTGTGTTTGTAAAGTAGTAGCTGATGGTAGGTGTGGCGCTCCACCTCAGACGCGCTCTTTCAAAGTTCTTCTTTTCTGTTAATCAAACACTAGGTCTGGTCTTCTTGCTGGGATAAGGTGATCCGTTTTTAGTTCAAAAGTCCCAGAGAATTCTTTTGAATTTTAGAATAATTTATTATTATTATTATTTACTCCTTTTGAGTTTTCACATCAGCATTAGCTGATGGTCTTTCACTGGAGTCTGAGTGACAGCAAGTCACCTCAGGTCTCCAGGTCTCCAGGACTCCAGTACTCTTCTGAGTATTCTGGCAGATTGCAGCAGTGCAGTGTTCTGAATGGTATCAATCCTTCCTCTGATTTCCAAACTTTCCAAACCCCATTCCAATCCTTTTGGATCGTTCCAAGTTCTTTCTTTTCTGTTAATCAACACTAGGTCTGGTCTTCTTGCTGGGATAAGGTGATCCGTTTTTAGTTCAAAGTCCCAGAGAATTCTTTTGAATTTTAGAATAATTCATTATTATTATTATTTACTCCTTTTGAGTTTTCACATCAGCATTAGCTGATGGTCTTTCACTGGAGTCTGAGTGACAGCAAGTCTCCTCATGTCTCCAGTACTCTTCTGAGTATCCTAGCAGATTGCAGCAGTGCAGTGTTCTGAATGGTTTCAATCCTTCCACTGAATTCCAAATTTTCCAAACCCCTTTCCAATCCTTTTGGGACTGTTCCAAGTGTACCAACCACAATTGGTATCACTTTGACTTTCATATTCCATAACTTTTTCAGTTTTCTGGCAAGGTTCAGATATTTCTCCATTTTTTCATTTTCCTTTAGCTTCACCCTGTGATCTGCTGGAACTGCAAAATCCACCAATTGACAAGTTCTTTCGTTTTTGTTTATCAACACTAGGTCTGGTCTTCTTGCTGGGATAAGGTGATCCGTTTTTATCTAAAAGTCCCAGAGAATTTTTTTGAATTTTAGAATAATTTATTATTATTATTATTATTATTATTATTATTATTATTATTATTATTATTATTCTGAGGTTTTCACACCTGCATTAGTTGGTGGTTCACTGGAGGTGACAGCAAGTCTTCTCAGGTCTCCAGGCCTCTTCTGAGTATTGTAGCCTATCCCAAAAGTGCTGTAGTTTGTACTTTTCTTATTGTTGATTATGGCTTGGTCTGGATTTAGTGATCTGTTACTGGACCTGGACTGGGTGATCCATCTGTATAAAGAAATAACTGAAAATTTAATTTATTTATATTAATACTGATTTACTTACATTTTCGCTAGTCTTACTTGAGGTTATATATTGCAATAATATTATGGGGTTTTGATTTTTTTATATCTTCATTAAACTTTGATTAACTTTAAAAATTTCAAGAATACGAATTTCATCAATTCACATCAGTTTAATACATACAGAGTATTCAAAAATATTCCTTTATGATGTTATGATTTTAATGTCTGCATCTGTTTATCATTTTTTTTTCAACACATTATTGGAACTAGCAAAATAATTTTTTGAAAGATATTGCTTGCTGAGGTGGAAGTTAAAAATTAAATGTCGGAGAGTTTGAACCATAAATCATGAAATCATTATCAAATTTATTAAAGGAGTAAAAAGAAATAAAACAATTTGAAATCGAAACTAAATTCTATTAACTTTGCATATCTATTAAAATAAAACAAATTATGTATAAATATATGATACCGGGGATGTACCTATTAAAACTTGTTTTAAAATACAATGAGGACTGTCTAATGTTGCATGCTCAAATTTTGAGTGTATTTATTCTATGTTATGACGATTTCGAATATAGTGACGTAAGCAGTTGCGTAGTTTTTGCTACAGACAAATAGAAAGCAAATCTCCATTATTAATAGATTTTCTCCAGATGGTTCCCATAATATCAGTTCAACTTTTCGAATAATGATACTCCCGTGGAAATATTGACATTTTTAAATCAACTGTGAGTGATTCATAGAATACGGTGACAGATTCTGTTTTGTTTGCTTTTTTTGTTTAGGGGCATATCAACCATCGTGGGTATTATTTAATGCCAAAGCCATTCTTGTAGAAGAACAATTTTGGCATAAATGAAACCATTATATTTATTAATCATTATTTTTACAAAAAAACAAATATGAAAAGAACACATGGAATTTTATTTTAAATTCTATACGGACACTAGCATTCTCCTCCAGACACTCAAGCCGCTCGGGAATCAGATCAACCGATCTTCCCAGGAACTCTTATAGAATAGCAGAAAGGTTCTCGTTTTAATCCTTCAACATCTTCTAAAGTCGTTGATTTCTTAGAGTCGACTTGCTCCTTCAACCAAGAAAAAAGTCGCTGGGTGTTAAATTAGAACTTCTGATCGGCCCCTCGGGCAGACCACGTCTACCCATCCATCTCCCAGGAAAATGGTGATTAAGCCATTTACAAACAACAATAGCAAAATGTGGAGGAGCTCCATCAAACAACAACACAGGTTTTAATTGCCATTTATAGACCAGTTGCCTAACCATGGTTAAAGAGCCCAGTCTACCCAACTATTTGTCCATAGCTAGAGGGAGAGTAGGATTCATACCATTCCCAAGGGTATTAGTGCTAAGTGAAATGCAATTACCACGTCCAAGATTTGAACTCGGGGTGACGAGTCCATTTCCCATGATTTTAACCATTACACCACGCGCTTTCATTTTTGCGTCGTATACAATTCATAACCAAAATTGTTAAGATATCCCAAGAAAAGTTAGAATTCTATAAAAACCAACCAAGCTACCTAACCAACAAACAACTAAACTCATGAAATCAATATCACACAGGGAAATGTGAAATAGAATGTAAAACAAAATACAGTATGCAACACATTAAAGAATTGAGAAAAATGTAACTGCATAAAAAAATTACTAATAGTTTAAAACAGGAAGTTACTTTTCAATCACCCTGTTATATATATGCCTGTATATATATAATATATATAATATATATATATATATATATATACCAAACCAAACCAAACTACCACGATAGTAACTACTATTAACATTCTGATTTTTCTCTTTTTACTAGTAACTGGGTAATGAGGTGCTTCATACTTATACTAAGAGCGTTAATCCAAAAATGAACATACGAACGCGACTGGAATTTGATTAATTTGGTTTGGTTTGTTTTACGGCATATCAACCTCGATGGGTCATTTAATGCCGATAAAGTTTGAAATAAATTCATTTATAATGGATAGTCATTTTTTATCAATAAACACATTTTTCTATTTGACCCATAGATGGGATCCTAAGAGGTACTGCCACTCTGGGTCAGGGAGCAACGGTAATGAACGGGTGCTCCACATTCCTCAAACCTTCAGAACTGGAACCTCGCCATCAGATAGTTTAACGCCATTTCTATGAAGACACTCAGCCACCGCCGTCTAGCACGTATAGGATGAAAAGGGTTGTGGCTTGCCATAAGGGCAATAGTGTTGGGGTAATCATATAGGTACTAGGGCTTATTGTGACCCTACTGGAATTTGACCTCACTTAATACGATAATGTAGTCCAGAACGTTAGCCACTGCGCCACGTGGATAGCCCGGTCGTTACGGCTATGGAGGATATGTGAAGACCGCTTGAAATTATATAAATGTACTCCAATCTTTTTCATATCATTCTGCGTGTCTTTTATTACTTTTATATTTGACATCACTGATGACACCCTCTAGAACGTAATAAAGTGCGTACATATTCAATGACTAACTTTTAGTTAGGTAATTCCAAGTCTTCAATTGTATACAAGTACCGAGCAAGTCTCTGCGCGGCTGTTGCGTATCACTGGGCCAATATTAAAGAATTAATGATCTATTCGTAAAATAGAGTGAAACTGGAAATGAGGCGGCCTAACAACACTACAGGTCTACCGGTGGAACAGATATAATGTTGCAAAACCCGAAATCTGTGAGGATACTGGTGTAACATAATCAATTGTCTTCCTTTGATGCATCTCGGTGATGTTTTACAAGTCTAATCTGTTTCTTCTAAATCTGCTAGTCGGGTTTACTTCTCTGGTTTTCCTCAACTGGATGTTTCGTATCGGGTTCTCTAAGGTGTTTAATCTCTCAGCATCCATTTTGTTCTTATTCATGTACACGAAGACATCACCAATTGTTTTTATAAATTATTTTTATCACCCGAAACCTACAACCTGGAGAAGAATCTGAAGATGCGATTTCTGCTTCGGCTCCAATTCACTACGTTTTCCACTGATTTCCGTCAAGTGACACTGGAAACTAATTGTTACATAATTCATAGACAGCTTATGAATTATGTACGTACAGCAGTCATATATTTTGATTCGGGGTTCGTTAGATTCAGAATAACAGGGTTCCTGTGGAAAGTTAACCTCGCCAGTTATTGACGGATAATAACCTTTTTACTTGACCCCTGAAAAACGCATCATTAGAGACGTGAGAGATTAGTTTAAGCTTTCGTTTAGAAGCTGTGTTCTGGATGGTATCAATCCTTCCTCTGATTTCCAAACTTTCCAAAGCCTTTTCCAATCCCTTTGGGACCGTTCCAAGTGCACTAACTATAATTGGTATCACTTTGATTTTCATATTCCATAACTTTTTCAGTTCTCTGGCAAGGTCCAGGTATTTGTCCATTTTTTTCATTTTCCTTTAGCTTCACCCTATGATCTGCTGGAACTGCAAAATCCACCAGTTGACAAGTTCTTTCTTTTTTGTTAATCAATACTAGGCCTGGTCTTCTTGCTGGGATAAAGTTATCCGTTTTTATATCAAAGTCCCAGACAACTGTATGCGTTTCGTTCTCAAGAACAGATTCTGGTTTATGCATATACCATTTTGTTGTATGGTCAAATTTAATTTTTTTGCATAATTCCCAGTGGATCACCTTTCCAACCCAATCGTGTCGTTTTGTACTCCCTTTGTGCTAGTTTGCTACATTCGCATAGTTACATGGTTTACAGTCTAATCTCTATCACCGCATAATCTTCATTTACTATTTTGTTGGGATTTATCAATTTTTGCTTTGATATAGTCTGTCCTCATGGCATTATTCTGTGCAGCAATTATTTGATGCGACAAGAAATTCAGAGTGTCCATTTCTCCACCACGCGGTTAAATCCGGGGCTGTTTTGTTTTAAATAAAAGACTTAAGAAAAACAACCAAATCTTGTTGATTCATATTAACAAGAAATGACCAGCCCGAAGAATACAACAGGAAGAAGCAACCCACAGGATCAGCCCGTGAAGAAAGCCCCGAAGAACATGACGGTCGACAAATTAACAAGTAAGACCATCATTATCTCTCATACTCTGTCCCTCTCCCCCCATTATATA
>CM042167.1:80629580-80656680 GCA_023376005.1 Doryteuthis pealeii
TGGAGATTGTGTGTTTTTCTGTCTGTAACCGAAACTATATTCCTACTCAAGTCACAATTCTCTTAGTTATTGACATCACATTCTCCATGATTTTATTTTTATCTAAACCTCAATTATTAAAAAATTGTCTTACATTATTAATACTGTTAACTATGTCTACATACTGACAACATGCAATTATATTTTATATATACAAGAAAATAGCAGTTTACAGTGTGAATGGGAAGGCTAATTTGCATATTAATATTAAAAAATCGAATTTAATAAATATGTGCTTTGTATTATTGATTTCTAACTGTTTGGTTTTATTTTAATGAATATAAGCAAAAATCTCTTCAATGAATCTTAAATGAAATCCATTAACAAGATAAAATAACTGTCATTTTATTCTTTACTTCCTCTTTTAACTAAATACTTAAATTAGAAAAAATAACAATGAAAGACGAGAGTGATGGAAGAGTAAGTTTCAGTTGTTCCATTTTTTATTATGCTCCCTCTGTTTCAAATCTTTTATTATACTCCCTCTGTTTCAAATCTTTTTATCTGTATTCTTATTTAGTTTCATTAGCCTTTCTAATTTAATACAATATTTTATTACATTAAAACTTAAATACTTGCACCCGGAGGGGGCATATATTTGCTAGTATATATATATATATATATATATATATATATATACACACACACACACACACACACACACACACACACATATATATATATATATATATATATATATATATATATATATATATAGTCGCCAATACAAATAAAGTCCGTCTTACCAATGGTTTCGGAACATCACTTTTAGGTGATTATCCGTCATCAGAAACGTTCAAATTCAAAGTTTCTAATGACGGATAATCACCTAAGAGTGATGTTCTTAAACTATTGGTAAGACGAACTTTTAATTGTATTCGTGACTATAAATAAATAAATAATTACAGCTCTTACAGAAATAATTGAACATTTTATAATCCTTTCTCCAATGATAATAACAAAAAATAAACTATATATATATATATATATATATATATATATATTGTAACACAGGTACAAGTGATAACCTACTCGAGTTTCACCATAAGGATCTTCAGGGTTAAATCCGTAACGAACCGTTTATGGCGAAAGACACACACGTGTAATCGACTGCAATTAATCAATATCTTGATTAATCCAAAGGATTGAACCCTGAATATCTTTATGGTGAAACTCGAGTAGGTTATCACTTGTACCTGTATTACAATGAATTTGTTCTACTAACGTATTGAGCATTTTTTATTGGTTATATTGCTGTCCTACCTTTCTGAATTTGCATCAACTAACCATTGTGACCATCTTCACTGGTAAGTCACCTTTTCCAAAATAATATATATATATATAATATATATATATATATATATATATATAAACGAAGAAGCAGTGGAAGTAAATCCGACAGTGAGTAATGTAGTAAAAATTGACAGTGAGTAATGTTGTAAAAGTTGAAAAAAAGTTTTATTTATGAATCGTGTTTATTAAGTCTACGCTGCGGCGTTTCGGTCTGTTTCGATAGACCTTCATCAGGGCTTTCGTTGATTTAAGGAAAAAATAAATTATTGATTTAAACAAAATCTGCAACACAAGACCAGAGGTTCGAAACAGATCAAAACTGCAGCGTAGGCATAATAATCATCATTCGTTAATGAAACTTGTGATTTTTCAATATTTACAACATTTCACACATATATAGATATAGATAGATAGATAGATAGATAGATAGATATTTTTATAATGGAGATTGTGTGTTTGTCTGTCTGTAACCGAAACTATATATCTTATCATGGAGATTTTGGGTTTGTCTGTCTGTAACCGAAACTATATTACTATACAAATCACAATTCCCTTCGTTATTTACATCACATTCTCCATGATTTTATTTTTATTTAAACCTCAATTATTGATAAAATTGTTTTACATCATTAAGACTGTTGACCATATCTACATGATATTTTCCACGTACCCCACTTGTACAGGTCAGACACAAGGCCCTATTTATGTGGGACCATCCACAAGCCGAGACTCATGGGTGGCGGGTGAAAAATTGCGTCGATCCCGTCGGCATTCCCCCTCAAGGGGGCGCCTCAGGCGCTGGGCAATAAACCCAGCCCTGCCCCTTTAAATCAAGGGGACAGGTGTTGCCTGGGGGATGGCCCCCTGGGATCGACGCCGTTAATTATAGCAATGGTCCAGAGGCCGAAGCCACTGTTGACCATATCTACATACACAGAACATGCAATTGTATTTATATACAACAAAATATCAGATTATAGTGTGAATGGGAAGGCTGATTTGCATATTGATCTTAAAAATTTGATTTTAATAAATATATGCTTAGTATTATTGATTTCTAATTGTTTGGTTTTATCTTTTTGAATATGAGCAAAAATCTCGGGGATAAATCTTAAAAGAAATCCATTAACAAGAAGAAATAACTAATATTATTCTTTACTTCCTATTTTAACTAAATAGTTACATTAGGAAAATTTACCAATGAAAGAGGGGAGTAAGGGAAAATGATGGAAGAGTTAGTTTCAAAGTTGTTCTATTTTTCAATCATACCCCCTCTGTTCCAAATCTTTTTATCTGCATTCTTATTCAGTTTCATTAGCCTTTCTAATTTAATATGATATTTTATTATATTAAAACTTAAATACTTGCACCCGGAAGGTGCATATATTTGCTAGTATAGATAATAGATAAAAATAATTTCATAAGAATTATTTCAATTTTTTAAAATGCATATCATGTCCTTTTTTCTATTAACATTAACTTTTAACTTAACTAATTAAGTCATTTTATAATTTAATAAAGAGAGCTCATTCAACTGTAGCAAATGGAAATCTGATAGATTGCAGTGGCGTTATCAGAATAATGATTAATTAAAATAATTTTTTAATTTTTATTGACCAAAGAATTATTATGGTTGAATTACAAAAAAAAAAAAAAAATCCTGATCGTAACGGGTACTCGCTTAGTTACTTCAATTTAGAGGTACCAGGTATTTTTTAATCACAATTTTTTTCTTATGCCCCCCCCCTGTTTGCCATACATGTCCAGTACCTAAACTTTGACCCCCCTGATTTGAAATACAAACAAAGATTTAGAAACAGTTTTTTTTTAAAATCATATGCCAAAAAGGCATATGATTTAAAAAGTTCATAATTAGGAACCCCCCCCCCCAAAAAAAAAAAACAACATTACTCATAAAAACAATGTTTTATTTCATTTGTGTACGTTAATCATAAGTAAGGCCAAAATCTCACGTGTTCTTTATATATCAATGAATTAAAATTTAACAAATTATTAAAAATATGTTAGCTATCAACTCGTGTTCGAGTAATACCATTTGCTGATTGTTTGTTTTTCTAATAGTTGAGTGCCAGTAGCATTTGACACTCTATCCTTGTGTTTTCTCAGATGACTCACCAGGCCAGCCCTGGAGAGACATACTCTTCTTCATAAACTACAAGTTGAAACATCTCCACTTTGAATGATACGCGGCTGAAAATTACCTTTTCTAATAGTCCACTTTAATTTTTGGTGTTTAATTCGGTTGGACTCAAATTCTTTCACAGGCCGGTAGATGGTGTCTCTCCAGACAGGTCAATTACAAGCTAGCTTTTCCCAGTTCTCCACAACAATAGAAGTGTTCTTCAAAGTGTCCTTGAGGTAGTTCTTAAACCTCAATTTGTGTTTGCAAAAAAATATAATGAAATTTCTTTATACTTATATTTGGTTGAACGCGTCGAGCATTTCATGTCTGACGAGTTTCTTTTCGATTTTTCCAAATTGTCTGGCCAGCTTATTTTTTATGTCTGGGTGGAGTTGGTTAATGAATCCAACGAGAGTACTTTCACAGAGTTATTAGAAATGTCATGGGTAATGGGGAGAGGAGAATTTACTCGAAGCCCTATACAACCCCCCAACCTTGAACAATATTAACTTTGACTGCAGCAACCACATTCTTAAATGCCGATAATTTACCGGCAATTCACCCCATTTCCCACTACATTTCTTATAACTCTGTGTTCCTCCACCTACTACTTACTCCTACAGGTGATCAGTTTGTTTAAAAAGAACCACGCAAAAACCCCACTACTCTACACCTGATAATGGTACTAAGTGTATCCATTAACCAACTCCACAGAGACATGAAAATAAGCTGGCCAGACAATTGGAAAAGATCGAAAAGAAATTCGTCAGACAGGGAAATTTCTGTCGCGTTCAACCAAACATATATACTTTAAAGTCGTTGAGGTGGCCCAAAGTCGGTATCAGCTAATCAGTGAGGGAGTATATCACCTTTCCACTAGTGCTAGACCAAGAAGATTGTTTTTGCGTCTGAGGTGAATCGCCACACCTACCACTAGCTCCTTATTTTACCGCACACATCCCTGTGCTATTCATACGCTGAGTTAGCGAGGGCCGATATCGAATTAAGAACCTTGCGGTTTCTAGCCAAACACTCTACCGACTGAGCTAACCCGGGATATATATATATATATATATATATATATATATATATATATATATATATTTGTTGAATTTTAAAAATATAATTGTTTTCCATAGGCAACTACCCAGGTTTCAAGCTATATTGCTATCATCAGGTTGCCAATAATTCTATAAAGCAGCTACAAATTTGTAGTTGAGCACTGTGATTTCTTTGTTTCATCTCAAACAATTTTTTAATATATATATATATATATATATATATATATATATAATATATATATATATATATATATATATATATATATATATCATAAGTAACGCCCTTTGTTTAAGTCGAACAAAATTAAAGCCTTTTTTCATTATCCTTTATTTTTTTGAACATGAATGTATTGCCACAGGTTAATGGATTATTATAATATATTAACAAAATTGACATAATGCTTATTCGGTTTAATAATGTTCAATACAAATTAAATCAAACCAAATTTAAGAAAAAAAGTTACAAAAGATATAAAGTTTTAGAATTTAGTCATTTATTTGAGGTGTCTAAAATGTTCCCCTTCATGTTCCATACAATTCTGAACTCTACCACTTTTACAAACTTTTTGACACATTTCAATGGTAATTTCATGAAATTTATCTGAAATTGCATCCATTAATTCTGGAATTGTTTTCGGCTTAAGATTGTAAACCTGATCTTTCAATACACCCCACAAAAAAAAGTCCGGTGGTGTTAGGTCTGGGGAACGTGATGGCCATTCAATTGGTCCTTTTCGCCCTATCTATCTACCTTCAAAATTTTCATTTAACCATTCCCTAACTCTTATCCCATAATATATAAAATTAAAAGGGGTGTTACTTATGCCGCACCCTTTATATATATATATATATATATATATATATATATATATATATGATAATTGAATTAAATTACCATGACCAGACAACTTGGGCAAACACCATGTGTGACACCCGGAGAACTTGACAACTGTTTCGGCCTCATTAGGTCTCATCACCAGTGCATACCACAATCTCCGCCACTAGATATTAAACCAGTGGACCAAAGAATGAAGATCGGAAACTCTACACTGGGTCACCAGCCACGCCACAAACGGAGAATGCCAAATCATCTAGTCAATGGTAATGGTAATTCACGCGCAGCCACATAACCTATATTTGTTTGACGCCTATCGCAGGATTACAGAGGATAAGGTCACCTCCGGGACAACGACTTCCAAATTCGGGACCCACATCTGCAGCACACGACCTCATGGGCAAGAGATACAATGATAATGAGACCTAAGGAGGTCGAAACAGCTGTCCAGTGCCCCAGATGTCGCATATGGTGTTTGCCGAGTTGTCTAGTCATGGTAATTTAATTCAATTATCAATTATTAATGTAATTTCCTCTATTTATGAAATTAATATATATATATATATTATATATATATATATATATTATATATATATTATTATTATCTGTGTATATAATATATGTCTGATTGTTGTATATTTTAGGAATACGTTGTATACATTATATGTATTTAGTGCAGGTGTCTGTACGTATCTGCGTGCGTCTGTGAGCGTATCTCTACGTGTTAGTGGGGTGTTTTGTTCCTTATATAAAAATATCAAAGTAAAACTTTTATCTGTGACATAATGTCTTCTCACAAAGTTTTTCACTCATCTAAATCATTCGATCAAATTTCATAACCCTCGATAAAATAAAAAATAGAAATGTCCGATGGAATGGATGTTAAGTCTGGTTCAGTGCAGCAAGAATATATATGTCGGTTACATGAAAGAATGCTGTCAGCCCCCCCCCCCCCAAAAAAAAAAATGATATAAAAATCAGAAGGCCAAAGGATACAATAAAATATGATTGGATAAGCACGACGAGCGAAAAGACACTTTCTGAGAAGCAATGTTCCCTTTCAAGTAAAACTCGACTGGCCTTTACATTAAAAAAAAAAAGAAGATTTATAAAGATGGAAGCCAGACAAACATGATAAAAAAATTATTAAAAAAAAAAAATTAAAGACATTTTTATTGTCAATTCTCGCAATAATTTGAGACGATGCCAAGCTGTTTTCTCGGTCAGATAATTTACAACTTATGCATTCATTTCTGGCTAAAAGTCTATAAAAAAACTTTATATACAATATTCTATGTTAGAAATACGTTTGAAAAAGTCAGATGTCAACAGTTTATGAAGTGAGTAAATCATAAAAATTATGAATACATTATTTATAAAATTTGCCAAAACTACTGAAAAGGGGATAGACTCCCTCGCTGATTGACTGATACCGACATTAGACCGCCCCGACTACTTTATTTATATATATATGTATGTATATATATATATATATATATATATATGTGTGTGTGTGTGTGTGTGTGTTTGAAGGGGATATAAAAATCTGAATCAGGGGGCCAAACCTCTAAAATATTAGAATTGGTAAACGGTTTTCAATCTTATAATATTTATGATATAAAAGACAATCAGAGTCAAGATGTTAGACAGGTTGGCTGTTTATGAAGCGTAACATACAATTACGTTTTCTAACTCACAAATCTCTCTCTCTCTTCTCTCTCTCTCTCTCTCTCTCTCTCTCTCTCTCTCTCTCTCACTCTACGCTCACTGAGAAACTAACATATATAACGAGGAGGTAGTCAAGTTATACATAGAGAGGAGAAAGTGACAGGCAGAATGTCAAGTAAAAGACAGATCAGATTTTTACTTTTTTTTATATGTACAAAAGCCTAGACTCCGGACACCTCATAAGATGATTTTTGAAAATCTTAAAAAGCATGTTTAAATTCATTTGCAGACGGGACCAAGATGTCAATTCCTATCACATTTCAGTTGAGGAATATGATTTTATTTTATTGTTATTAGTTTTTCTTACTAATTCCTACCTTGTATTTTAGTTAATTTTGGCTTAACACACTGTCATGTTTAAAGTACTAACCAGCGTTCTCTCCTCTTTTTGCCAAAACTACTAAGAGATATGTACAAAAGCCTAGACTCCGGACACCTCATAAGATGATTTTTGAAAGCCATAAAAGGCATGTTGACTTATACTAAGTCATAACTTATATAATCCAACAGCGCTGGTAAAACCACACGTGTACAAGAACGAACAGGTTTCACGTATACATGTTTATAAACAAAGTGGACATCAGAACTACCCTGACGCCTCTAGTGGACTGATCCTGCCCCCCCCCAAAAAAAAAGAACTGACCTAAAGGTACTGTTGCTTATCTGATACACAAATGCCAAATATACCATATCCCCAACCTCAATTCTTTTTCAGGAACACCGATAGTGGTAAGATTGGGGTACTTACTACTCGCATAAATCCCCAAATGGGTCTGAACGGGCTCTTTAGCCTTAGTCGGCAACCCATCAACTCAAGAAGTCCGACACGGAACTTCTGTTGCCTTCAAGGAAAAGCTAAGGGAGTAAACCCCGAAAATAAATCAGGGGCTGGAGTCCCTAAGGTGGTGTGATGCTGAAATCCAGTGCTACCCATCAACTCCTGTGACACTACCGTTGCCAAACTGCATTGGTACCTTACCTTTCCTTTGGATCATAGCGGCAGTGTGGAGAGGGGGGATTTGCTACACGAGCAACAGCTTATCCTCCATATGAACCCGCCCAGGCTATGCAGTTCAAGTTAACAAAAACCTTGACACTACTCCATCGTCTCTCGCAGGCGGAAGGATGCCAACAACAACTTATATTACTTGATGATAAATATATAAACACACACAATTATAACAAATCCTACTACTATTTTCCACTCTTACATGACCTACTATATATCTCCACCAAACCCAGCGCATATGACCCACCAACGACCTCTTTCAACACCAAATACCTGTGGTTTCAATAACAGAACCTTACTAGCTACACACACCATCAAGAAAAAAAAAGAAAAAAAAACTCCCACTATCAATTTAAAAACTTCTATTAACACAAGCAATTGACCACCCCTCCCCTAACTCACCAGTTTGAGAATGACCAGCATTGAAGCGTCTTTTAGCGACTATTGTTGCTGGTTGTACCAGAGTTTGATCACCTCTGATAGGGTCAGCAGGGCGAGGGAAGTCTGATGTTGGAAGACCCGAAACTTCCCAATGAACCCTGCGGATTACATCACTGACGACAACCACCAGCGCCCCAAATGTAGGAGCGTATATTTAGGAGCGTATATTTAAAGTGTTTTATAACAAATCCTACCACCATTTCCCACTCTTACATGACCTACTATATATCTCCACCAAACCCAGCGCATATGACCCACCAACGACCTCTTTCAACATCAAATACCTGTGGCATTAATAAAATAACCTTACTAGATAACCCTTTTTTTCCACGTCACTCCCATTACGTAATACCATACTTCTGGCATTGTGCTACATCTTAATTAAGTTTACTAAAAATGTTACCTTTTGAAATACGAAATCACCAGAACTATAAAAAAAATTATATCATAGTCTTGTTTAGTATTTCAAAAAGGTAACATTTTAAGCTAAAACTTAATTAAGATGTTAGCCACAATGCCAGAAGTATGGTATTACCGTTAATGGTGGAGTGACGTGGAAAAAAAGGGTTATCTAGTATAGGTTATTTTATTAATGCCACAGGTATTTGATGTTGAAAGAGGTCGTTGGTGGGTCATATGCGCTGGGTTTGGTGGAGATATATAGTAGGTCATGTAAGAGTGGGAAATGGTGGTAGGATTTGTTATAAAACACTTTAAATATACGCTCCTAAATATACGCTCCTACATTTGGGGCGCTGGTGGTTGTCGTCAGTGATGTAATCCGCAGGGTTCATTGGGAAGTTTCGGGTCTTCCAACATCAGACTTCCCTCGCCCTGCTGACCCTATCAGAGGTGATCAAACTCTGGTACAATCACCAAAAGACGCTTCAATGCTGGTTATTCTCAAACTGGTGAGTTAGGGGAAGGGTGGTCAATTGCTTGTGTTAATAGGAGTTTTTAAATTGATAGTGGGAGTTTTTTTTTCTTTCTTTTTTCTTTTCTTTCCTGATGGTGTGTGTAGCTAGTAAGGTTCTGTTATTGAAACCACATGTATTTGGTGTTGAAAGAGGTCGTTGGTGGGTCATATGCGCTGGGTTTGGTGGAGATATAGAGTAGGTCATGCAAGAGTGGAAAATAGTAGTAGGATTTGTTATAATTGTGTGTGTTTATATATTTATTATCAAGTAATATAAGTTGTTGTTTGCATCCTTCCGTCTGCGAGAGACGATGGAGTAGTGTCAATGTTTTTGTTAAATTAAACTGCATAGCCTGGGCGGGTTCATATGGAGGATGAGCTGTTGCCCGTGTAGCAAATCCCCCCTCTCCACACTGCCGCTGTGATCCAAAGGAAAGGTAAGGTACCAATGCAGTTTGGCAACGGTAGTGTCACAGGAGTTGATGGGTAGCACTGGATTTCAGCATCACACCACCTTAGGGACTCCAGCTCCTGATTTATTCTCGGGGTTTACTCACCTAGCCTTTCCTTGAAGGCAACAGAGGTTCTGTGTCGGACTTCTTGAGTTGATGGGTTGCCGACCAATGCTAAAGAGCCCATTCAGACACATCTGGGGATTTATGCGAGTAGTAAGTACCCCAATCTTACTACTATCGGTGTTCCTGAAAAAGAATTGAGGTTGGGGATATGGTATATTTGGCATTTGTGTATCAGATAAGCAACAGTACCTTTAGGTCAGTTCTTTTTTTTGGGGGGGGGGCAGGATCAGTCCACTAGAGGCGTCAGGGTAGTTCTGTCCACTTTGTTTATAAACATGTATACGTGAAACCTGTTCGTTCTTGTACACGTGTGGTTTTACCAGCGCTGTTGGATTATATAAGTTACGACTTAGTATAAGTCAACATGCCTTTTAAGGCTTTCAAAAATCATCTTATGAGGTGTCCGGAGTCTAGGCTTTTGTACATATATCTTTGTAGTTTTGGAAAAAAAAAGGGGGGTGGAGGAGAGAACGCTGGTTAGCACTTTAAACATGGCAGTGGGTTAAGTCAAAATTAACTAAAAGGACAGTTAGGAATTAGTAAGAAAAATTAATAACAATAAAATAAAATCATATTCCTTAACTGAAATGTGATAGGAATTGACATCTTGGTCCCGTCTGCAAATGAATTTAAACATGCTTTTTAAGATTTTCAAAAATCATCTTATGAGGTGTCCGGAGTCTAGGCTTTTGTACATATCTCTAAAAAAAAAAAAAGTAAAAATCTGATCTGTCTCTTACTTGACATTCTGCCTGTCACTTTCTACTCTCTATGTATAACTTGATTACCTCCTCGTTATATATGTAAGTTTCTCAGTGAGCGTAGAGAGAGAGAGAGAGAGAGAGAGAGAGAGAGAGAGAGAGAGAGAGAGATTTGAGAGTTAGAAAACGTAATTGAATGTTACGATTCATAAACAGCCAACCGGTCTAACATCTTGACTCTGATTGTCTTTTATCTCATAAATATTATAAGGTTGAAAACCGTTTACCAATTCTAATATTTTAGAGGTTTGGCCCCTGATTCAGATTTTTATATCCCCTTCAAACACACACACACACACACACACACACACATACATATATATATATATATATATATATATTATATATATATAAAGTCGTCGGGGCGGTCTAATGTCGGTATCAGTCAATCAGCGAGGGAGTCTATCCCCTTTTCAGTAGTTTTGGCAAATTTTATAAATAATGTATTCATAATTTGTATGATTTACTCACTTCATAAACTGTTGACATCTGACTTTTTCAAACGTATTTCTAACATAGAATATTGTATATAAAGTTTTTTTTTATAGACTTTTAGCCAGAAATGAATGCATAAGTTGTAAATTATCTGACCGAGAAAACAGCTTGGCATCGTCTCAAATTATTGCGAGAATTGACAATAAAAATGTCTTTAATTTTTTTTTTAATAATTTTTTTATCATGTTTGTCTGGCTTCCATCTTTATAAATCTTCTTTTTTTTTAATGTAAAGGCCAGTCGAGTTTTACTTGAAAGGGAACATTGCTTCTCAGAAAGTGTCTTTTCGCTCGTCGTGCTTATACCAATCATATTTTATTGTATCCTTTGGCCTTGTGATTTTTATATCATTTTTTTCTTTTTTCTTTAGGGGGGTGGGTGGCTGACAGCATTTCTTTCATGTAACCGACATATATATTCTTGCTGCACTGAACCAGACTTAACATCCATTCCATCGGACATTTCTATTTTTTATTTTATCGAGGGTTATGAAATTTGATCGAATGATTTAGATGAGTGAAAAACTTTGTGAGAAGACATTATGTCACAGATAAAAGTTTTACTTTGATATTTTTATATAAGGAACAAAACACACCCACTAACACGTAGAGATACGCTCACAGACGCACGCAGATACGTACATACACCTGCACTAATACATATAATGTATACAACGTATTCCTAAAATATACAACAATCAGACATATATTATATACACAGTATATAATATATAATATATATATATATATATATATATATATATATATATATATATATATATATAATTTCATAAATAGAGGAAATTACATTAATAATTGATAATTGAATTGAATTACCATGACAGACAACTCGGCAAACACCATATGCGACGCCCGGGGCACTGGACAGCTGTTTCGACCTCCTTAGGTCTCATTATCATTGTATCTCTTGCCCATGAGGTCGTGTGCTGCAGATGTGGGTCCCGAATTTGGAAGTCGTTGTCCCGGAGGTGACCTTATCCTCTGTAATCCTGCGATAGGCGTCAAGACAAATATAGGTTATGTGGCTGCGCGTGAATTACCATTACCATTGACTAGATGATTTGGCATTCTCCGTTTGTGGCGTGGGCTGGTGACCTAGGTGTAGAGTTTCCGATCTTCATTCTTTGGTCCACTGGTTTAATATCTAGTGGCGGAGATTGTGGTATGCACTGGTGATGAGACCTAATGAGGTCGAAACAGTTGTCAAGTTCTCCGGATGTCACACATGGTGTTTGCCAAGTTGTCTGGTCATGGTAATTTAATTCAATTATCATATATATATATATATATATATATATATATATATATATATAAAGGGTGCGGCATAAGTAACGCCCCTTTTAATTTTATATATTATGGGATAAGAGTTAGGGAATGGTTAAATGAAAATTTTGAAGGTAGATAGATAGGACGAAAAGGACCAATTGAATGGCCATCACGTCCACCAGACCTAACACCACCAGACTTTTTTTGTGGGGTGTATTGAAAGATTAGGTTTACAATCTTGAGCCGAAAACAATTCCAGAATTAAAGAATGCAATTTCCGATAAATTTAATGAAATGACCATTGAAATGTGTCAAAAAGTTTGTAAAAGTGTTGCTGGTAGAATTCAGAATTGTATGGAACTTGAAGGGGAACATTTTGGACATCTCAAATAAATGACTAAATTCTAAAACTTTATATCTTTTGTAACTTTTTTTTCTTAAATTTGGTTTGATTTCATTTGTATTGAACATTATTAAAACCGAATAAGCATTATATCAATTTTGTTAATATATTATATTCATCCATTAACCTGTGGCAATACATTCGAAAAAATAAAGGATAATCAAAAAGGCTTTAATTTTGTTCCACTTAAACAAAGAGCGTTACTTATGCTATATATATATATATATTATATATATATATATATATATATATATATATATATATATATATATATATATAAATTAAAAAATTGTTTGAGATGAAACAAAGAAATCACAGTGCTCAACCACAAATTTGTAGCTGCTTTATAGAATTATTGGCAACCTGATGATAGCAATATAGCTTGAAACCTGGGTAGTTGCCTATGGAAAACAATTATATTTTTAAAATTCAACAAATATATATATATATATCCCGGGTTAGCTCAGTCGGTAGAGTGTTTGGCTAGAAACCGCAAGGTTCTTAATTCGATATCGGCCTTCGCTAACTCAATGTATGAATAGCACAGGGATGTGTGCGGTAAAATAAGGAGCTGGTGGTAGGTGTGGCGCTCACCTCAGACGCAAAAACAATCTTCTTGGTCTAGCGCTAGTGGAAAGGTGATATACTCCCTCACTGATTAGCTGATACTGACTTTGGGCCACCTCAACGACTTTAAAGTATATATGTTTGGTTGAACGCGACAGAAATTTCCCTGTCTGACGAATTTCTTTTCGATCTTTTCCAATTGTCTGGCCAGTTTCTTTTCCTGTCTCTGTGGAGTTGGTTAAGGAATACACTTAGTAAGATTATCAGGTGTAGAGTAGTGGGGTTTTTGCGTGGTTCTTTTTAAACAAACTGATCACCTGTAGGAGTAAGTAGTAGGTGGAGGAACACAGAGTTATAAGAAATGTAGTGGGAAATGGGGTGAATTGCCGGTAAATTATCGGCATTTAAGAATGTGGTTGCTGCAGTCAAAGTTAATATTGTTCAAGGTTGGGGGGTTGTATAGGGCTTCGAGTAAATTCTCCTCTCCCCATTACCCATGACATTTCTAATAACTCTGTGAAAGTACTCTCGTTGGATTCATTAACCAACTCCACCCAGACATAAAAATAATCTGGCCAGACAATTTGGAAAATCGAAAAGAAACTCGTCAGACATGAAATGCCCGACGCGTTCAACCAAATATAAGTATAAAGAAATTTCATTATATTTTTTTGCAAACACAAATTGAGCTTTAAGAACTACCTCAAGGACACTATGAAGAACACTTCTATTCTTGTGGAGAACTGGGAAAAGCTAGCTTGTAAATAACCTGGCTGGAGAGACCTCATCTACCGGCCTGTGAAAAAATTTGACTTCAACCGAATTAAACACCAAAAATTAAAGTGGGCTATTAGAAAAGGTAATTTTCAGCCGCGTATCATTCAAAGTGGAGACGTTCCAACATGTAGTTTATGTGGAAGAGTATGTCTCTCCAGGACTGGCCTGGTGAGTCTTCTGAGAAAACACAAGTATACAGTGTCAAATACTACTGGCACTCAACTATTAGAAAAAAGACAAACAGGAAATGGTATTACTCGAACACGAGTTGATAGCTAACATATTTTTTATAATTTGTTAAATTTTGATTTATTGATATATAAAGAACACGTGAAATTTTGTCTTTACTTATGATTAACGTACACAAATGAAATAAAACATTGTTTTTATGAGTAATGTTGTTTTTGTTTTTTTTCCTAATTATGGACTTTTTAAATCATATGCCTTTTTGGCATATGATTTTAAAAAAAAACTGTTTCTAAATCTTTGTTTGTATTTCAATCAGGGGGGTCAAAGTTTAGGTACTGGACATGTATGGCAAACAGGGGGGGGGGGGGGGCATAAGAAAAAAATTGTGATTAAAAAATACCTGGTACCTCTAAATTGAAGTAACTAAGCGAGTACCCGTTACGATCAGGATTTTTTTTTTTGTAATTTCACCATAATAATTCTTTGGTCAATAAAAAACTTAAAAAATTATTTTAATTAATCATTATTCTGATAACGCCACTGCAATCTATCAGATTTCCATTTGCCACAGTTGAATGAGCTGTCTTTATTAAATTATAAAATGACTTAATTAGTTAAGTTAAAAGTTAATGTTAATAGAAAAAAGGACATGATGATATGCATTTTAAAAAATTGAAATAATTCTTATGAAATTATTTTATCTATTATCTATACTAGCAAATATATGCACCCTCCGGGTGCAAGTATTTAAGTTTTAATATAATAAAATATCATATTAAATTAGAAAGGCTAATGAAACTGAATAAGAATGCAGATAAAAAGATTTGGAACAGAGGGGTATGATTGAAAAATAGAACAACTTTTGAAAGTAACTCTTCCATCATTTTCCATTACTCCCCTCTTTCATTGGTAAATTTTCCTAATTTAACTATTTAGTTAAAATAGGAAGTAAAGAATAATATTAGTTATTTCTTCTTGTTAATGGATTTCTTTTAAGATTTATCCCCGAGATTTTTGCTCATATTCAAAAAGATAAAACCAAACAATTAGAAATCAATAATACTAAGCATATATTTATTAAAATCAAATTTTTAAGATAAATATGCAAATTAGCCTCCCCATTCACACTATAATCTGCTATTTTGTTGTATATAAATACAATTGCATGTTCTGTGTATGTAGATATGGTCAACAGTGGCTTCGGCCTCTGGACCATTGCTATAATTAACGGCGTCGATCCCAGGGGGCCATCCCCCAGGCAACACATGTCCCCTTGATTTAAAGGGGCAGGGCTGGGTTTTATTGCCCAGCGCCTGAGGCCCCCCTTGAGGGGAATGCCGAGGGATCGACGCAAATTTTTTCACCGCCACCCATGAGTCTCGGCTTGTGGATGGTCCCACATAAATAGGGCCTTGTGCCTGACCCGTACAAGTGGGGTACGTGGAAAATATCATGTAGATATGGTCAACAGTCTTAATGATGTAAAACAATTTTATCAATAATTGAGGTTTAAATAAAAATAAAATCATGGAGAATGTGATGTAAATAACCAAGGGAATTGTGATTTGTATAGTAATATAGTTTCGGTTACAGACAGACAAACCCAAAATCTCCATTATAAGATATATAGTTTCGGTTACAGACAGACAAACACACAATCTCCATTATAAAAAATATCTATCTATCTATCTATCTATCTATCTATATCTATATATGTGTGAAATGTTGTAAATATTGAAAAATCACAAGTTTCATTAACGAATGATGATTATTATGCCTACGCTGCAGTGTTTTGATCTGTTTCGAACCTCTGGTCTTGTGTTGCAGACTTTTGTTTAAATCAATAATTTATTTTTTCCTTAAACCAACGAAAGCCCTGATGAAGGTCTATCGAAACAAACCGAAACACCGCAGCGTAGACTTAATAAACACGATTCGTAAATAAAACTTTTTTTCAATTTTTACAACATTACTCACTGTCAATTTTTACTACATTACTCACTGTCGGATTTACTTCCACTGCTTCTTCGTTATATATATATATATAATATATATATTATATAATATATATATATATATATTATTTTGGAAAAGGTGACTTACCGGTGAAGATGGTCACAATGGTTAGTTGATGCAAATTCAGAAAGGTAGGACAGCAATATAACAAATAAAAAATGCTCAATACCTTAGTAGAGCAAATTCATTGTAATACAGGTACAAGTGATAACCTACTCGGTTTCACCATAAGGATATTCAGGGTTAAATTCTTTGGATTAATCAAGATATTGATTAATTGCAGTCGATTACACGTGTGTGTCTTTCGCCATAAACGGTTCGTTACGGATTTAACCCTGAAGATCCTTATGGGTGAAACTCGAGTAGGTTATTACTTGTACCTGTGTTACAATATATATATATATATATATATATATATATATATAGTTTATTTTTGTTATTATCATTGGAGAAAGGATTATAAAGTGTTCAATTATTTCTGTAAGAGCTGTAATTATTTATTTATTTATAGTCACGAATACAATTAAAAGTTCGTCTTACCAATAGTTTAAGAACATCACTTTTAGGTGATTATCCGTCATAAGAAACGTTGAATTTGAACGTTTCTGATGACGGATAATCACCTAAAAGTGATGTTCCGAAACCATTGGTAAAAACGGACTTTAAATGTATTGGTGACTATAAATAAATAAATAAATAAATATAATATATTATATATATTATATATATATATATATATAATATGTGTGTGTGTGGTGTGTGTGTGTGTGTGTATATATATATATATATATATATATATATACTAGCAAATATTGCCCCCTTCCGGGTGCAAGTATTTAACTTTTAATGTAATAAAATATTGTATTAAATTAGAAAGGCTAATGAAATAAATAAGAATACAGATAAAAAGATTTGAAACAGAGGGAGTATAATAAAAGATTTGAAACAGAGGGAGTATAATAAAAAATGGAACAACTGAAACTTACTCTTCCATCACCCTCGTCTTTCATTGTTATGTTTTCTAATTTAAGTATTTAGTTAAAAGAGGAAGTTAAAGAATAAAATGACAGTTATTTTATCTTGTTAATGGATTTCATTTAAGATTCATTGAAGAGATTTTTGATTATATTCGTTAAAATAAAACCAAAACAGTTAGAAATCAATAATACAAAGCACATATTTAACAGTGCCTTCGAGAGATGCTCGACCACCGAGATCTGCTAGAATACGATCAAGTATAGCAATGCTACTATAAGTTAGAAATATGAATAAAATTGCATAATGTACATAAATAGAAAACCAGAGCACTAACAACCACCACACTCAAACCGCATACGAATACTCCCCCTTACAACCGTGCGATCATAGGGGATCTAACGACCATGCCCTGAAACTGAGTTGTAAAACGGTGTTTACTTCACCTAATGTTGTTGCCCTCGCGAATGATGAGGGCAATCAAAATGCAGCAACACACCTCTAGAGAAGCAAAGATGCTGTATATAGTAAAGAAGATTATCTCAACGCCCCCAATGCTCAACTGAGAACAAACCAGAAGCGGCGCAAACTCAATATCTTATCTCATAATAGTGCTAGACATTTAAGTCTGATCTATGAAAAGCCAGAAATAAGAAAACTATAGTATAAATATCGGTATCACAAATCATCATGTGTTAAATAAGTCATCCTTCCAAAGGTGGCTTCAGATAGATTAATAAGCAAGAAGCATTCTCTCAGCAGTAGGTTTAGCTAGTATTATAGTGATAATGAATTTTCGTATAGCACAGAATGTCCACCTCAAATTGTACCGAATGTCTCAACTAACCAAGCACACAAGCATGATACATTCAGGATAGCTTCTGGGCACTGTGGCGATTATTTAGATAGATCGATCTGAGAATGTCTAAGCTAATTGACTCCATACCTAGAAACCCATTTTCATAAATCCTATAAACAGAACCAGGCTGAGTGTAGGCCCTAATACAATATATGACACTCACTACTAGAAGGGTATAGTACTTAACAAGTATGGATTGAACAATCTAAAGTCAAACTAAAGCCATACATAAAGAAAAGTACGAAACCGCCCTGTCTGGCTGGGGCGTTTAGAACTGCACCGACTGCACCTCTGCAGAGGGTAAGACCCCCCAATGGCCACTTGCTGGCCGTGGGTGGCGACCCATGATGCTTTAAGGTATAGAGCCCAGGTGGAATGAAGCAGTTCATGACATCGCAAACTCCACTTTTGCCCTATCTTGAGCTAGACGGGGCAGTCGGAGAGGCGCCCTGCGATCAATCAATGTCATGTCAAGCCCTAGCAACCTATATGATTTTCATAAAACCCTTTATTGCCCTATGGCAAGCCCCAACCCCTTTTATCTCATATGGGTGCTAGAAGCGGTGGTGCGGTCTACATGTCCTAGGAATGACAATTAAACTCTATCTTTGATGGTTGAGGTTCCAGTTTGGAGGTGTGGGAATGTGAGCCCCCTTCATCACCATTGCTCCCTGGTCCACTCTGACCCGGAATGGTAGTACTGTAGGCGTCCCATCTAATGGGTTAAAAGAAAAAGTATTTATAAAAAAATTGCAGTATCCATTAAGAATTGATGTTATTTCAAAAACTTTATCCGGCATTTAAATGACCCACTGAGGTTTGATTATGCCGTAAATTAAAACAAACAAACAAACAAAAAAGTTAGAAAAAAACCTTAGACCTCAAGGAAATACCATTGAAGTATGAATACTGCTTCGATTATGAAATGCATTGAATAAACAAAAAATACAATTGAGAACTGGACAAAAGGATGCATTCTTCCTATTTCTCCAAAAAGGGACCAGTTTAAACTCAAGGAGGGGCTGGTTTAGTTCAGTCAGAAGAGCACCCACCTAGGAATCATAAGGGTTCAGGTTCCAATTACTGTCCCCCGCCAACACGGCATATAAGGTAGAAACAGATGGGTAATCTGATCTGTGCAGTTAAAAGTGGGGAGCTGAACGGTAGGTGTGGCTTTCCAACCTCAGCAAAAACCAATTTCTTTCTGGTGTAGTGCTACCAAAAAGGAAGCTTAAGTTGATAATTATATCTACCAGTTATAAAACCAAAACCAAAGACCAATTATTGTATGCCTACTAAATATCACTCACAAAGATATAGAAGCACTGTCTGCAGAGGGGTAAGACCCCCTGAATGGAACCATTGTTTGCCGTGTGTGGTGACCCTGATTCTTAAGAACAGAACCCTCGTGGAAGAGCAAGTTGATGACATGTAAGACTCCACTTTGGCCTTTACTTAGGCTAGACCGGGGTGGTGGAGAGGTCCCCTTCAACCAATTGGCTAGTCATGTCAAGCCCTAGCACCTATATGATTGTCCTAACACTATGCCCTGTTGGCACCAAACAGAAAATTTTACTAAGAAAATTTGCACATGGGCCAAAATATTGGGTACCCAGTGATAATTAAAACTCAACGACAATGGTCTGCTGGTGTAGTTCGTTAACCATTATCATGCAAAGTGGCCTCTAAAACTAAATAAACTCTAGTGGCAGGACACTGGATGCCATTTGTTGAGGACTTGCCTGCGGTGATGACTGATGGGAAGCGGGGTGGCGAGAGAGAATCAGGGAATCGGTGCTTTCATCATGACTTGATGATGATCATGATGATGCCTAATTTACTAAGCTAGTTTGCCACAAGGTCAAAAACATATTTGTAGAATAATCATACTAAGTCCAATTACCGTCGAATTGGCAAGACAAGACAGCAAGCAGTCGTAACTGAAATACGATTCTGGTATGCCTGTAAAGACCACTGCACAAAGTAGCAGGATTTATGGAGCCTCAGAGGATCATACAAACCAAGCAGCCAATCAGGAACTCAGGGAATGAAACACCCAAATGCATGAGTGGACTATTCTGAATTCCCATAAGTACCAGTTGTCTTGACACTGGTTCAGTTGTGCTTGGCCAGTCACATTGTTCAAACCAATTGTTGACTGACTGACTTCAATAATAATGAACATCCAGTGAAATCAAACAGACTAATAATGGTCTGTTGTCCTCGCTAGTTAACCATTACATATAAAACCAGAAGAATTTACTAATATAATCCAACTTAATTGTTGAATTGAGTGGTGTACTGTTGAATTGAAAAAAACAAAACAAAACTAAGTATAACTGAATTTGTCTATGAAGCAGTTGGTATTTATAGCGCTCAGGAATATTCCATACTTGCATCTGGGTGATCTCATTCTTGAGTCCTGATGGCTGCTGGTCTTAGTGCCGGTTATTTGTGCTAGATATATATTTCATCATTCAGCAATGCAGGGACTGTATTGAGTTACAGCAATTATTTGTATGTTGATTTTCAGCAGCTAATGGCTGGCTTATATAGAGAATAGGTCAGTTTTTGACTTAAATGCAAATTTCAGCAAAAATGATATTAATGTTTTTTTGTTTTTTTTATTCTCTGGTCATATTATTTTTTTTTAATTTAACTTGTTTTGCAAACTAACTTTTTTTCCTGATCACAATTATCTACACAGAGCTCAATAGTTGACTGAATGTGTCATATTTTTCTAGTATATATTTATATCCGACTGAGAAAAAATTGATTTTCTTCTAAATACCCAACTGCACCTCTGCAGAGGGGTAAGACCCCCCCAATGAGGCCACCTGTTGGTGGCGACCCATGGTGCTTTCAGGACAGAATCATGGTGGATGAGCAGTCAAATGACATACAACACCCCACTTTGGCCCTTACTTAGGTTAGACAGGTGGTCTGAGCGGCCCTCTATGATTCAATCGGCTGGTCATGTCAAGCCCTAGCACTTATATGATTGTCTCAACCCTATTGCTCTTTGGCAAAGACCCAACCCTTTTTATCATATATGTGCTAGAAGGCGGTGGCTGAATGTCTTCGTGCCATGGGTATGATGTTAAACTCTAACTGGTGGTGAGGTTCCAGTTCTCGAGGTCTGTGGGAATGTGGGAACACCCCTTCATCACCATGCTCCCAGGTTCACTCTGACCTGGAATGGTAGTACCTGTTAGGGTCCCATCTATGGGGTGAATAGAAAAATGTGTTTATAAAAAAATTGAGTATCCATTAAGACTGAATTATTTCAAAACTTGTTATCCTCCGAGGTTGATATGCAAAAACAAAACAAAAACAAACAACAAACAAGACCAGATCCATGGTGCTTAAGGACAGAATCATGTGGATGAGCAGTCAATGACATACAACACCCCCACTTTTGGCCCTTACTTAGGCTAGACAGGTGGTCTGAGCGGCCCTCTATGATCAATCGGCTGGTCACATCAAGCAAAAACCAGATCTCAGGACTTATTGTTTACTAGAAGTGGCCACTCGGCATCATAAAAGGGGGAATCCATTATTACTTAATCGAGAATTGGATCCTCGTCAGATGCCCCCATTAAAATTTCCCATGTACAAAAAAAGACCTTGCATTGATCCAGCCACTCTAAAAATAAACGTTAATGTCTACTATTCAAAAATATTAAATGCAAAAAATATTCCATTCTGTTATCATTTAGATTTTATTTCTTAATCCTTATCACAAATATAAACCAAATCTTTATAATTTTTTGCTCAGAAACCAAGCCCTGGTGATATTTAATGTGTATATATATTTACTTTGTTGTTAATTGTTTTATTTTCGAAGTTTCCTCTGGACATACACATACACACAACTGCCCTTTATATATGTATAGAATAGATATATGACCAAACTCTATAGTAGTATTTGTGGTGGTTTATAGGAGGTTAGGGGGGGAGGGACTAGGTAATGTTCTTGTCTGTTGAAACCTTAAGTTATTTTTTTCTTCACACCTTGCTATTAAATCCTTAAAAGGTGTCTAGAAAGTCGAAGTATATAGTTGCAGTACAACTAGTAGTATTTTGTACTTAACAGTAACTACGTAATAAGAATTGCCGGGTGATATCGACTAACAGGTAGCGGACTGGACGATGAAATAGCTTTAAATCACACTTGCTTATCACGAGTGCTATGTTATAGGCATGCCTTTCTCAAAGGCATGAGCTTAAATTCCCTACTCTTCTTTCAGTTTATGTTGGCTTTCTCTTCTCACCCTGCAGGATACGAGGGATGGTGAGGCTGCATAAATCTGTATTTCAGCTCACGTACTGAGCTCATCCCCAAAGAGTATCGAGTCATTTTAAAGAATTTATTACCTGAAGCACCTGTATTAAAATATAGATAAATGATAAGGATGATAATATTGGCTTTTAAGTTTGGAATTAGATGATGATAATGATGAGGATGATGGTTGATATTATAATTATCACAGTGCAGTCTCTGCTCTTATCTCTCTCTCTCTCATCTCATCTCTCTCTCTCGTTAAAGACTCTCTGTCCCTTTTTTTAAATAATAGTAAATAGCAGGTGGGTTTACATCATCATCATCACCCCAACAACTATAACTAACTCCTTACTTTTCTCCCCCTCCTTCTCCTTTTCTTCTTCTTCTTCTTCTTCTTCTGGTACTTCTTCTTCTGGTTCTTCTTCTTCTTCTTAATATTCTTCTTCTTCTTCTTCTTCTTCTTCTTCTTCTTCTTCTTCTTCTTCTCTTCTTCTTCTTCTCTTCTTCTTCTTCAGTACTTCTTCTTCTTCTGGTTTCTTCTGGTTCTTCTGGTTCTTCTTCTTCTTCTTCTTCTTCTTCTTCTTCTTCTTAATATTCTTCTTCTTAATATTATTCTTCTTCTTCTTCTTCTTCTCTTCTTTTATTATTATTATTATTATTATTATTATATTATTATTATAACTACTACTACTACTACTATTATTATTATTATTATTATTATTATTATGATCCTGAAAACGTCTATATCCCTACTACAACAATCCTATGAGTCTCTGCACTTTCCTCTCTTCATTTAGATAATACTGAGAATGATTTTAATGTTGCTGCTGCTGCTGCTGCTGCTGCTGCTACTATTAATAATAGTAATTACTGTCTCTGTCCCATAATATTTGTTACATTTGCATATAATTTTCATACACTAAATGTCACTATCATCATGGGACATATATCATCCTTATCATCCTTATATTATTATTATTATTATAAGTTGTAGTAGTAGTAGTTGTACTACTACTACTACTACTACTACTGAATAATCAAGAGAAGCAAAAAATAAACAAGGGTCTGAGACTGTTTGGATTCAGGCAATGGAGAGGGTTAAGGAAAGAATACTAGGATGAATGTTGGAGATTTTAAGAGGCCTGCTGTCACTTGACCCCCATAAGTAACCACCGGACTTTTGGTGAAAACAAACACATAAATAAAGAAAAATAAAATAAAACTGCTACAACAATAGCTACTACTACTACTACTACTACTACTAATAATAATAATAATAATGATAATAATGATGCTTCTCAATTTAGCTCAGTCGTTAGAGCATCTGCCTAGGAATTGCAAGGTTCTGGGTGTGATATCAGTCCCTGCCAAATGAGCGCATGAGTAGCATAACTTGGGTAATCCTATTTGTGCAGTAAAGTAGGAAGCTGTCGGTAGGTGTGGCGCTCCACCTCAGCAAAGTAATCTCCTTGGTTTAACTCTAGCGAAAAGAGAATAGACTCTAGCTACTACTATTATTATTACTACTACTACTACTACTACTAATAATAATAATGATAATGATAATGATAAATAATAATAATAATAATGATAATAATGAGGCTTCTCGATTTAGCTCAGTTGTTAGAGCATCTGCCTAGGAATGGCAAGATTCTGGGTGTGATATCAGTCCCTGCCAACTCAGCGCATGAGTAGCATAACTTGGGTAATCTGATCTGTGTAGTAAAGTGGGAAGCTGTCGGTAGGTGCGGCACTCCACTTCTGCAAAGTAATCTCTCTAGGTTAATTCTAGCAAAAAGAGGATAGACTCCCTTGCTATCTGGGTGATATCAACATTTAATAAAATGTGGCCTAAGTCGGTATCAGCCAGTCAGCAAGGGAGTCTACCCCCTTTTCACTAGCACTAGACCAAGGAGATTGTTTCAGCATCTGAGGTGAAGCGCCATACCTATCATCAGCTCCTCTTTTTTTTTTGCTACTAGTAAAATGATATAATAACCTAGAGATGAGGAATAATTTAAAACCATGTAGACTGGTTAAATCGACGAGGATACTTAGAGAGTCCTAGAGATCTGAGGAGACTCCAATGAAAAACAGTCAATTAGAGCTGGTGTGGAAAAATCATCATCATGAATGAGGAAAGGAAAAGTAGATGAATTGAAATATCCTAGGAAGAATCAAGACCTTCCAGCTGATTGCTTTAGTGAAAACAAGCTGGACTACTAGAGTACTGGAGTAGTGAACCAGAACTGCTGTTCACTTGTTCTCCAGTGTAAGCCAACTGTTATTGTTGAGTTTACAAACAACAATACTACTACTATTATACTACTACTACTACTACTTAATTAATAATAATAATAATAATAATAATAAAAGAAGAAGAAAGAAGAAGAAAGAAGAAGAAGAATTGAGACCATCCAGACAGCAGCATTTGTTGAAATCAGCTAGAATACTCAGAAAAGTCCCTGGAGATCTGAGGAGACTTGTTGTCACTTAGACTCCAGTGAAAGACCATCAGCTAACGCTGGTGTTGAAAAACTCACAAGGAGTGAATAATAAATGATAATAATAATAATATAATTAATAGCCGAAGAACTAAGAAAAAAACCCAAACCTGTAAACCTGAGGTATATACTAGTGGTAGGTCCCTCGGAACGGTCCCCAAAGGCTCGAAGAGAAAAAGACTGGAGGAATTGGAAGTCGAGACCCCTCCAGACAACTGCATTGTTAAGAAACGGCTAGAAAAGAATACCCAGAAGATCCTGGAGGATTGGAGGGGGGCTTGCTGTCACCTGACTTCCAATGAGAGACCGCCAACCATTAGAAGAAAAAAAGAAAGAAAAAAAACTCGCAAGGAGTGTTATATTATTATCATCATCATATTATTACGATGTGTTATTCTGCTGATGATATAGCAAAGACCCCAAGTGATCGATGTTTATTGATTTACTTATTTATTTATCGAAATAATTGTTTGAAATAAAAAACAAAAAGATGATTTAGAATCCAATGTTTAAGTGGTTTTAAGTTAGTGGAAAATTAGTTAAGTAAAAACTGGTTATGGTCATGCAAATTAATTATCATTAGTAAAATCAATCAATCACTAATCATTAATAAATAATAATGAAAGTATTCACGTGCTAAACTGGCGCGGACAAGTAGTATTTGCATTAAAGTTTTAAAAGTATTACATTTGAAGATGAAATACTTATTCTTATATTTTATTTTTTTTATTCTTTTGTAAGGCCTAATATTAATGTAAAAAAAAAAAAAAAAAAAGTAAAGAAAAGAAAAAAAAAAAGAAAAGAACTAAAAAACTAAACCAACAGAAATTAAAAGAAAATAAGGAAACAACGTTACGTATTTAGTCTTTGTGATGTAGTAAGTAATATTATATCAACTCCTTAGTATATATAGAGAAACTTACTGTCTTCCAGGTGAGCATATCAATTGCTTACCCATTATATATAATATATTATATATATATATATATAATGTGTGGTTATCACTATCTCACTTGATGAGTTAGTGGTGGGCCAAGATTTTGACGGTAATATTAGAGGAGTGCTCAATATCGGTGAAAGAAGCTATTATATGTTATAACAATAAAAATAGATGACTATTAGTTATATATATAATATAAATATATTATATATATATATATAATATATTATATATATATTATAGCATGAAATTCGTATGGTCCTGGATTCATGGCTTTCTTTCCGGCATTTAAGAAAGGCATGAAAGCCAGGTTCGTAGAATCACATTCCATTCAATAAATATATATACACTAATTTATTCCTATATATATATATAATATATATATATATAATATAATATATATATATATATAATATATATATACTAATTAGGTACTTACAGTAACTGTAGTGATTTTAATAAAAGAGCCCGAACACCCTCCGGGCCTGCTCGTTATGGGTTAAATAGAACTTTTTTCCAACGGGGATACTGGTTACAGGTTCAAGCCCAAGCGTTCCAACGATTGATTTATTAAGCAGTCAGGTCTCCACTCATGACGCAAACTAATCTTCCTTTTCTAAGTTCTTTTAGCGTTGTGCTGTCTAGGGCAATTAGAGCACCTGAGTACTATACTGCTAAACATTTTTGCCTTTGGACATAGGAGATTCAGTAGTAATACAAGTTTTAGTGGTACAACTAAGAAAGTTGTAACTAACTAGTTGGTGTGAATTGTGGTAGTAAAGGTATTCTTTTTTTTTTAATCACCTGGAATTATAGTTAAATACATAAATACATTACACTTTGCCTTTAGACATTCTGTTGTGATTTGCTGCTGCTGCTGTTGCTTCTTCTTGGATACCCCTGCCCTCATCGTCTTTTTCCCCTGTCCCCTTCCTGCCATCACCAGCTATGCTCTGCTACGAACACCTTTACCAATTCTCTCTCCTCGCCATCTCTCTCTT
>CM042167.1:80656780-80664280 GCA_023376005.1 Doryteuthis pealeii
TTCTTTCTTTCTTTTGATTCAAATCTTTTAAAACCAACATTCACCTCTTTCTTTCTTCTTTCTTTCTTTTCTTTCTTTCTTGCTTTCTTTGTCTTTCTGTTTTCCTTCCTTCTTTCTTTCTTTTATTTTCAAAATCTTAAACCAGCATTTTACCTCCCTTCAAATAATATTTTCTAACCACCAATCCTTCCATTTTCTCTCTATATAAGAGACAAAATATGATTTTAATCTTTAAAAGTATCATCAAATGGTATATGCACAGGTCCTGCTAGTAGCTATTTATTTTTAAGTTTACACACGAAGGAGCTGTTTAGTACTGAGTTTTGAAGAACAAAGAAAAGAAAAAAGCTAGAAAAATTCCTTTAATCTCAAAGTAGGAAAATGTCGGCGAAATATGTAAAATGTAGAAACTAACGTTACAAAAAAAAAAAAACAAAAAACCCCCAAAGATGATGAGTTTTTGAAAGCGACAAACAAAAAATCCTTAATGTTTAGAAATTCTAACTTACAATAAACAATGTTTTGTTTTTTAATCTTTTTCTCAAATCTGCCTCAACTGAAAGTAGACTTGCTGGCTTAGCCCAATGATTGGAACAGACTGAACATTCATGAAAGCTTTTAAGAGGTTTCACCATTTTGGAGAGGTCGTCGCATTTTACTGAAGAAAAAAACAAAAACCGGGATTTATATTCTTGACTTTTGTTTGTATTTAAATGATAATCAAATTGTAACTACTACAAGCTTGTCCTGATGTAATGGTTAACAAGCTATGTATTCGGTGTTATTCTGATGCTCAAAATCAAAATGAGATTTCTCTTTTTTTTTTCTTTTTTTTTTAGTTGAAACAGGAGAATGGATCAGTTTAAAAGTTATGTAACACTATCAGCACCAAAAATGCTTTCCTAGCAGATAACCAAGGCTTAATGAATTTAAAGAATATATATATATATATGTAAAATGTGTGTGTGGTGTGTGTGTGTGTGCTGTATGTATATATATATATGTGTGTGTGTGTGTATTATATATGTGTGTGTATATATGTACATATATATGTGTGTATGTATATATATGTATATATCAGTGTGGTATAATATGTATGTGTGTGGTATATGTATGTTAATATATATATTATATATATATATATATATATATATAATATATAGGCTTGCAGGGTTAGTTGAAACAGGAGAATGGATCAGTTTAAAAGTTATGTTAACACTATCAGCACCAAAAAAATGCTTTCCTAGCAGATAACCAAGCCTTAATGAATTTAAAGAATATATATATATATATATATATATATATATATATATATATATATATATATATATATATACTGTAGTGAGATGGTCACTGTTTCAGCTTTTACTGGAATGGTGTACCAAAGCAGTATTATTGGTAGAGTGCTCAATATAAAATAGAGCTGTTATATAATATAATAAGATAAATATAAAGATTTTACATATCTATTTATTTGATGACAAAGGAACATTCACAACCATTTTGTTTTACCGAAGAAAAAACAAAACCTGGATTTATATTCTTGACTTTTTTTTGTATTTAAACAATGATTAGAATTGTAAATACGTAACTACTTCAGCTTGTCCTGATGTAAGGTTAACAAGCTAGGTTTGTAGATTTGTTTTAATACTTAAAATCGCCCTAAGCAATACAAATACGCAAAATGATATATCTCACGTTTTTCTTTAGTTGAGAATAGATCAGTTTCAAAGTTGTGTTGACAATATCAGCAGCGAAGATGCTCACACAGTTGCTAATGGACTTTAAGAGATATATATATATATATATATATATATATATATATATATATTCTTATATTATAATGGAGATTGTGTGTTGTCAGACGTCTGTAACCGAAACTATATTACTATACAAGTCACAATTCCTTTGTTATTTACATCAACTTTCTCCATGATTTTATTTTTATTTAAACCTCAATTATTAATAAATTGTTTTACATTACTTACACTATTGACCATATCTACATACTAATAACATGCAATTGTATTTATATATACAACAAAATAGAGGATTACAGAGTGAACGGGAAGGCTTATTTGCATATTGATCTTAAAAAAATCGATTTTAATAAATATGTGCTAGTGTTATTGATTTCTAATTGTTTGGTTTATCTTAATGAATATGAGCAAAAATCTCTTCAATAAATCTTAAAAGAAATCCATTAACAAGAAGAAATAAACTGTAATATTATTCTTTACTTCCTATTTTAACTAAACAGTTTAAATAGGAAAATTTTACCAATGAAAGACGGAGTAACGGAAAATGAGTAAGTTAGTTTCAAAGTTATTCTATCTTTTCAATCATATATTTTGCTAGTATATATAATTTTCTTCGAAATTCGTGTAAACTTTTATCTTTAATAGATTATATGATATATATGTATCTATATAAAATTTAATCTCTAAGCATTGGTTAAGAACCATTGATTAATGGATTTAATGATATATATTATATATATATATATATATATATATATATATAATATATATATATATATAAATAAAATAAATATATAAAGGTTTTACATATCTATTTATTTGGTGACAAAGGAACATTCACAACCATTTTGGTTTCATGCGTCAACAATCATATATAAATATATATATATATATATACTAGCAGCGGCTACCCGGCGAAGCCCGGGTAGTGGAGATAAAAACATGGTTTAATAATCGTTTGCAGATCTATTACTACTGAATAGCTCTCTGAAGCCAATTTTTTTTAACTCGCTGAAAAAAATAATCCAATTAATAAAAACGTATAAAAATTGCATATTCAGAAATATTATATTATTTTCTTTTCAACGATATAAATATTTTAAAGATTGGACCAAGAATAGGTGATAAATTCCTAGCAGAACGGCTTAGACTGCGAATTTATTCGCTGAAATGATACATTTCTGCTGTAAATCGCTATAAATCGCTGTAAAAAAAGTCAGCCAGCGGACAATATTTTATTATCAGCAGGTTCTGGTATATGGATAGTTCTGCAAATTGGGTGATTTTGGCTTAATTAATTAATTATATCCCTTAGTTAGTAAAAATCAAATAACCAAATTGACGGGTTTCTTTAGTTAGAAGGATATACATCTATATGATGCAAGATTTCAAATCCGTGTAAATCTCTTTTCTAATGTTATAGATCGACACGTACATACAAAAACTTACTCCTATATATATATATATATATAATATATATATATATATAATGTTCAATAATGCAGTCTACGTATGTTCTTTATCGATATATCTGATATCATATATTATACTTATATCTGTGTGTATTATATATATTGTGTGTGTGTGCATTATATATACTCTCTGTGTGTTGTATTATATATATTATGTATGTGTGTGTATATTTAATATGTATTATGTGTAGTGTGTATTATTATATTGTATTACATATATGTGGTGTGTGCATATGAATATATATATGTGAGTGTGTTATTAATATTATATATGCTGTGTGTTGTGTGTATTAATATATATGTAATATGAACCCAACATATGTAATATATATATATATATGTGTGTGTGTGTGTGTGGTATTTATTAAAATATGATATATAATGTGTGTTTATTATATATATTGTTGGAGTTTTTTGTCTATAAGGCGTGTGTCAAATTCCCACTATTCTACTTATAGACTCGGCGATGATCATGTGACCAACCTCTTGGCCAATCACTGGCAGTACTCTGCTGCTGATATTGTTATTTATATCGGATGTTCTGATCTTAGCTACTCACAACACCTGAACCTTCGTGGACGACGGAACATAGATTATATCCCCCACTGCGACCCTCTGACCACTACGTAGGATTCCATAATCCCCAGGACTTATTCACTTACCAAAGGATTTTTATAGCTCAGGACTTACTTTACTTTAAGACCTTTACAACTGGCCAAGGATGCGGTCAGAAACCTTAATATATATATGTATATATGTATATGTGTGTTTATTTACACAGTGAGAATCCGAACTCACTAATTATCAAACCCCATCTAAAAAATTCAGAGAAATAGTGTCATATAATCTTTGTCAAAACCTACCTAATCCCAATTATCTACTGAGAGCTGAATGGGTGACCCAACGGGTCTAGTAATATTATATATCTGCAACATTTCTGAAAGAAAGCGGAGGGCACATCGGCCAAAATGTTGTACAGACAACAATGAAGATGAGGACAATAGTCCGAATAATACAAATAATACTAATTATCAAACCCCATCTAAAAAATTCAGAGAAATAGTGTCATATAATCTTTGGCAATACCTACCTAATCCCAATTATCTACCGAGAGCTGAATGGGTGACCCAACGTGTTGTCTAGTAATATTATATCTGCAACATTTCTGAAAGAAAGCCGGAGGGCACATCGGCCAAAATGTTGTACAGACAACAATGAAGATGAGAACAATAGTCCGAATAATACAAATAATACTAGTTATCAAACCCCATCTAAAAAAATTCAGAGAAATAGTGTCATATAATCTTTGGCAAAACCTACCTAATCCCAATTATCTACCGAGAGCTGAATGGGGGACCCAACGGGTCTAGTAATATTATATTTGCAACATTTCTGAAAGAAAGCCGGAGAGCACATCGGCCAAAATGTTGTACAGACAACAATGAAGATGAGGACAATAGTCCGAATAATACAAATAATACTAATTATCAACCCCATCTAAAAAATTCAGAGAAATAGTGTCATATAATCTTTGGCAAAACCTACCTAATCCCAATTATTTACTGAGAGCTGAATGGGTGACCCAACGGGTCTAGTAATATTATATCTGCAACATTTCTGAAAGAAAGCCGGAGGGCACATCGGCCAAAATGTTGTACAGACAACAATGAAGATGAGAACAATAGTCCGAATAATACAAATAATACTAGTTATCAAACCCCATCTAAAAAAATTCAGAGAAATAGTCTCATATAATCTTTGGCAATACCTACCTAATCCCATTTATCTACCGAGAGCTGAATGGGTGACCCAACGTGTTGTCTAGTAATATTATATATGCAACATTTCTGAGTTCCTGATCCATTTTTATTGTCTATTCTAATTGTATCTTTCCATTCGTCGTTTGTTTATTGTAGTGCTTGGTGTCTTATAAAGAATCTTTTTTTCTGTTTGCCAAGAGCCCCTCTTTCCATTTCTGTCTCTATTCTTGTCGTTTTTGCTCCATCGGTATTAAACCTCTTGTGGGTTAATAACCGCAGGCAAGAAACCACCAGTCTCATGTGCATAACGGAACATGAAAATATCTACTCAAGATCTCAGGAGCTCTTTAGCATGCTGCCAGGCGAATAGCGCGAAAAATAGTACTCCAGAAAAACGAACCTGTGTCGATTGTGTCAAGTTAGTATAATGCTGGTGTGCGGAGGGCTGATCGGGAGGATGTGTTCGATGGTGATAGTCGGGAGATACTGGCCGTTATCGTCTGCACAGAATAAGGTACTGCCATCTTTTTTTCTCAAGTGATTATGGGATATTTCCTGGAATAAATATGAAACTCGAATTCTTTCAATAGAGTAATACTTCCCATATTGCTTCCTACATAATCCTAGCTGGAAGCAATCTAAAAGGAGGAAGGATTGTGCTTTTCGTGTGTCGCTGTGAAGGAATATCGTCGTCGCCGTTGTCTTCGTAATGGAAGTGGAATTAGCAGCAAGAGAGACGGCGGCGGCGGCGGCGGCGGAAGTGGAAGGCGGAATTCTTGGAATAAAGACGCCAAAGTGAGGAATAAAAGGACGAAAGATAAAAGGAGTGAAGTGGCAGAGATGAGAATCACAGAGAATGATGGATTAGGAAAGGATTAGAGAGAGAGAGAGAGAGAGAGAGAGAGAGAGAGAGAGAGAGAGAGAGAGAGAGAGAAGAGAGAGAGAGAGAGAGAGAGTAGAACGAAAAAGAAAAAAAAAAAGAAAAAGAAATTTCCCCCAAATCTGTCTGACCTCAGAAGTCGGAAGATTGTAGAAACCCAAGAAGACATCTAAACAGAATTGCATATGAAACATTAGATTTTTTAGCGGATTTGTTACTAAAACATATTCAGATTCATATGCACAAATAAACAAACACACCTAACAACTTATAATATAGCTTTGGTATTTTGTAATATCATTTTACTTTCTCCAAATAAAAAATATTCAGGTGCCTATGCATAAATAAATTAAAAGAAATAACAACATATAATATAGCTTTAGTATTTAGTTATATCATTTTTCTTTCTGTAAATCAAACATATTCAGGTTCCTATGCAAAATAAATTAAAAGAAATAACAACATATAATATAGCTTTAGTATTTGGCATTAACGTTTTACTTTAAAAAAAAAACATATTTAGGTTTCTATGCACAAATAAAGAAAAAACAAATAATATCATATAATATAAATGTAGTATTTTGTAAAATTGTTTCTTCTTTCTTTAAATCAAACATATTCAGGTTCCTATGAACAAATAAACAAAATAAATAAATACATATATATAATATTGCTTTATTATTTTGTAATATCGTTTTTCTTTCTTCAAATAAAATATATTCAGGTACTTATGTACAAATAAACAAAAACAAATAATATCATACAATATAGCATTAGTATATTGTAATATCGTTTTTCTTTCTGCAAATAAAATATATTCATGTTCCTATGCACAAATAAATTAAGAGAAATAACAACATATAATATAGCTTTATTATTTTGTAATATCATTTTACTAACTTCAAATAAAACTTATTCAGGTTCCTAAGCACAATTAAATTAAAAGAAAAAACAACATATAATATACATTTAGTATTTTTGTATTAACGTTTTACTATTTTTAAATAAAACATATTTAGGTTTCAATGCACAAATAAAGAAAAAACAAATAATATCATATGATATACATGTAGTATTTTTTTAATATCGTTTTTCTTTCTTCAAATAAAATATATTCAGGTACTTATGTACAAATAAACAAAAATAAATAATATCATACAATATTGCTTTAGTATATTGTAATATCGTTTTTCTTTCTGCAAATAAAACATATTCAGGTGCCTCTTAAAAAATAAGAAAAATTAAGAAAAACAAATAACATCGTATAATATAGCTTTTGTATTTTGTAATATCGTTATACTTTCTTCAAATAAAACTTATTCAGGTTCCTAAGCACAATTAAATTAAAAGAAAAACAACATATAATATACCTTTAGTATTTTTGTATTAAGGTTTTACTTAAAAAAAAAAATTAGGTTTCAATGCACAAATAAAGAAAAAACAAATAATATCATATGATATAAATGTAGTATTTTGTAATATCGTTTCTTCTTTCTTTAAATCAAACATATTCAGGTTCCTATGAACAAATAAACAAAAAATAAAAAAAACATATAACATAGCTTTAGTATATTGTAATATCATTTTACTTTCTTCAAATAAAACATATTCAGGTGCCTATGCACAAA
>CM042167.1:80669280-80684280 GCA_023376005.1 Doryteuthis pealeii
ATATATTAAATTTTTACTTGAAGGCACTTACAACGCATGTATCGCATAAAATTCGATACTTTTTCTTATAGAAAATATATATATATGTATGTATGTATGTATATAAGTTATCTAATACAAGTGTTGTCTATAAAATCTGTAATCTTCTCATTGATAGATTACATTTAAGGTATTTAAATTTGTGTTGCTCTAAAAAATAGTAATTTCAGACATCCCAATCTGCAAAGCTTAATTTTCTGGCGGTTTTTCTGACTGGTCGAGCTAAATTCTTTCGATCTATCACCGAAGATTTCTAAGTTGACCAAAAATAGATTTACCGTACTCTTACGATTTTTCGGTGTCCACTCCTTGTTTTTCTAAATTTATCAACCAAACACACTGCCATCAGTTTAGAATAAGGAGAATTTCACACGGATTTAATTTTTTACAGGTTTCATAGATTTATACAAGAAAACAATGGGCGTGTTCAGAAATGTGCACCTGCTAAAACGCGTTGATCAAATAACATTTCCTTCCAATATTATCGGAATTTAATAAAAGTTTACGTACTTAGAAAAAAATACAAGACGGTTTTTTTTTTTTAAATAATTTTAACTCGAAATTCTGAAATCAACATTTTTGTGGGTGATAGATGATTGATTGGTTGGTTGGTGTGTTAGATTTTACGGCATGTCAACACTTGTTGGGTTATTTTATGCCGAAGATATTTTCTTTATTCGTTCTCATTGGGTTTTCACATTGCTTTTTCAAACTCAATTTTCACATTGTTTTTTAAACTCAATTTTAACAGTATTTTTTAAACTCAATTTTCACATTGTTTTTTAAACTCAATTTTCACATTGTTTTTTAAACTCAATTTTCACATTGTTTTTTAAACTCAATTTTCACAGTGTTTTTTAAACTCAATTTCACAGTGTTTTTTAAACTCAATTTTCACATTGTTTTTAAACTCAATTTTCACAGTGTTTTTAAACTCAATTTTCACAGTGTATTTTAAACTCAATTTTCACAGTGTTTTTGTAAACTCAATTTTCACAGTGTTTTTTAAAACTCAATTTTCACATTGTTTTTTAACTCAATTTTCACATTGTATTTAAACACAATTTTCAATTTTCACATTTTTTAAACTCAATTTTCACATTGTTTTTTAAACTCAATTTTCACATTGTTTTTTAAACTCAATTTTCACAGTGTTTTTAAACTCAATTTTCACATTGTTTTTTAAACTCAATTTTCACATTGTTTTTTTCAATTTTCACAGTGTTTTTTAAACTCAATTTTCACATTGTTTTTTAAACTCAATTTTCACATTGTATTTTAAACACAATTTTCACATTGTATTTTAAACTCAATTTTCACATTGTTTTTTAAACTCAATTTTCACATTGTATTTTTAAACACAATTTTCACATTGTATTTAAACTCAATTTTCACATTGTTTTTTAAACTCAATTTTCACATTGTATTTTAAACTCAACAACTCAATTTTCACAGTGTTTTTAAACTCAATTTTCACATGTTTTTCAAAACTCAATTTTTCACAGTGTTTTGTAAACTCAATTTTCACATTGTTTTTTAAACTCAATTTTCACATTGTTTTTAAACTCAATTTTCACATTGTTTTTAAAACTCAATTTTCACAGTTTTTTAAACTCAATTTTCACAGTTTTTTTAAAACTCAATTTCACAGTGTTTTTTAAACTCAATTTTCACAGTGTTTTTAAACTCAATTTTCACAGTGTTTTTAAACTCAATTTTCACAGTGTTTTTTAAACTCAATTTTCACAGTTTTTTAAACTCAATTTCACAGTGTTTTTTAACTCAATTTTCACATTGTTTTTTTAAACTCAATTTTCACAGTGTTTTTTAAACTCAATTTTCACATTGTTTTTTAAACTCAATTTTCACATGTTTTAACTCAATTTTCACAGTGTTTTTAAACTCAATTTTCACATTGTTTTTTAAACTCAATTTTCAGTTGTTTTTAACTCACACAGTGTTTTTTAAACTCAATTTTCACAGTGTTTTTAAAACTCAATTTTCAATTTTCACAGTGTTTTTGTAAACTCAATTTTCACATTGTTTTTTAAAACTCAATTTCAGAGTGTTTTTGTAAACTCAATTTTTCACAGTGTTTTTAAACTCAATTTTCACAGTGTTTTTTAAAACTCAATGTTTTAATCTCAACTTTTTAACCTATTTTAATACTCATTTTACCCTGGAAGCATTAGCGATAAAGGGATATTCCACATTTCCCAGAGTTCCGGAATTGAAACACGACCACTACATGCAGTTTAACGTCATACCCAGAACATTTACCTATTCAGTACTTAGACAGGCGATCAACTAGTAACAGCAGAAAAAAAAATTGTGGACTGTAAGCTAGCATAACCAAAGATCTAACGCTGCTAACGGAAAAAAATTGATCTAATACTTTCTCATGTCACGTTTTAATTCTAAAAATAATTTCAACGCTATTTAGACCGTACTATACTCATCCTGATGAAGGTTTTATAAAACAAAACTGAAACGTTTTAGCGTCGATTTCACCATCTACAAATAAATTTATTTTTTGGAATACATTGTTTTTTTTTAAATTTCTAGATACCATTGAATTTATTTCCGTATTTTACCACGTATCAATCTATCTTAGATCTTTATCAGATATAAATCTACTCTTTCTTTTAAAAAAATATATTTATCTATTTTTTTAAATTTATTTATTTCTGTTTATTTTTATCGTTGTTCTCGATATTCTATTTTAATATAAATGAAAACTATGTTTTCTTTTCAGACTTTACAAATACAGGTAAATAGGCATAAGCTGTACACATGCACATCATACCACCCACACGCACATACAAACATATGCACATACGCGCTAGGATAGGTTGATTTTTTATTCTTTTCAAATTATCAAATTCTCTCAAACAACGAAAGGTGTATGTTGGTATATTAAATACTGATACCAAAAACTAGATCTCATCCATCATTATTTAAGGAAATGGCAACACTGATCGCCAGTTAAAACCCTCATATTCTCCTTCAGCCGTATATGTAAAAATACACACTTATAGTTATTTGTAGGTATATATGCAAAATCTTTATTTGTAGGTTTGTGATTTCAAGTTTGGTTGAATGTTAAGGAAACGTTTGATACAATTCACCTATATATATATTATATATTATATATTATATATAAATATATATAACATATTATATATATATATATATAATATAATATATATATATAATATTAATATATATATATATATACATATATATATTATATATATATTATATATATTATATTATATATATATATATAATATATATATATATATTATATTATTATGGACTCTCGTCGATTTTCGACGCATGAGTATTCACAATACAATGAACACCCACACAGTGATATATATATAAATATATTATATGTATTATATATATATATATATATATATATATATATATATATATATATAAGAATATTTTCTGGCCACTTACTTGAAACAAACATATTTTCTTATGAACATACATTTACGCACGCACACACACACACACACACACACACCACACACACACACACACAACCTTGAGGTTTGTTTCGATGTCGTTTATCGCAAAAGATTTATACACACACGCGCAACCAAACACAAAACACCTAAAAAATGCACAATGCCTTTTTTCAATACACACACTCACTCACTCTCATACTCAAACGGTAAAAGAGAATATTTGACGTCTCATTTCAAACCGTCCATTTTTCAGCGTTCTTTCTTCAGATTACAAATTGTGAACAGATTGATAAACAAGGACTATCGCTTGCTTTTCTCGTTATTCTGTGACAAATAAAACTTTTTTTATCACCTTCCTCATACCAGCAAATGCCCCGATGATGATCTAATTAATAGATCGAAACACTGCAGCGTCGGCCAATAAACTTACCACTCAACTTATTTAAACCTGTGTTTTTTCCCATTTTCTTCATATATATATATATATATATATATATATTATATATATATAATATTGAATAAAACAAAGAACATAAAAAGATATATAGATATTTTACAGAGATTGTGGGAGAAGGGGTTCATATTTTTCTCGCTGATATTAGCTCCAACGTGAACGTAATCACGCCATTGAACTTCGAACTCGCTTACGGAGGTGCCGACAACCCGACAAAGGAAAAAGTGGTTGGCGGGTTGGTTGGTTGGTTGTTTTTGGTGGTGGGGTTTTACGGTATGTCAACCCTTATTGGGTCATTTTATGCCGAATATATTTTACTTTATACGTTCTTGATGGGTACTCAATTTTTTTAAACAGATGTTCTATTTAACCCATTGATTTGAACCATAAATGCTACTACCCCTCCGATTCAATACGTATTCCACTGTAGTATGTGTACTTCAGTTCCGCCTATGTAATCTGTGTGATACTTGTGGCGAGCGAAACCATGAACGTAGTGGTTCGAAGCGTGCACGACTGTATTTGGCATGCAGAATGAGATCAGAGGCGAGTGGGGAGATTGAACTCACAGCCTCCTGATCGTGAGTCGTGGCCTGACGCAGGTCAATTACTAAACTGCCCAGAGTAGCCCGGATGTGAAGGGTTGACGCGTGCTGATTAATGTCGCACGTGCTGCACGGGCAAGTCAGAGTAAGGAGCCCGGATGAACACAGTAATTGTGTATATAATGACCAGCCCTCACAAACCTGGGAGAAAAAGCTTGCAGTAGCATTTTGGCTGTTGTGACGAGTGGAAAGATATTTTGATAGTGTTGTTGAGAAGAGTGCAGCATTGCTGGGTTTGAGTTTGAGTTTTGTTTAACGGCATATCAACCTCTGTGGGTCATTTAATGCCAAAAAGGTTATTTTGGATTTCAGACTTTAAGGTAGTGGTTCTATGGAGATAATTGGTTATGTTCTGTTATATTTTGTTGTAAAGGTTGCTTTTTTTAATAAAATTTAAAATGTTTTCAGGGTTTGTAATTCTTGAAGATGTCTTTCAGGTTTCTAGCTTGATAGTAATTTGCGCGGATATGTTTAAGTCTGTTACAATTAGAAGGATATGCTTGGTTGTAAGTTTGTACTTTGCATGTTGGGCACACTGGGGCACCCTCCCTTTTTAACAGGTACGAATGGGTAATGTGGGTGTGCCCCAATATGCAATCTGGCGAGTATTACTTCTTCTCTTCTAATACTTCTGTGGGCTATCGGCCACTCTCCAATATTGCTGAGAGAGAATTTTTCAGACTGAACACTTGGTCAGTTGGGAGAGTAAAAGCGTCGGACTTAACTGTGCCCCCCACACAGAGAACATTCTTATTAGAATACTTTAAAAGTAAATCAATTTTCCTCAGCATTGTTCATTCAGGTACAGAGGCCTCGGTTCGCCTACAGAACTTGATATTTTTAAGTGGTCACCCGTAGAAATAATAGAGAATATTGACAAACTATTCCATAAAAAAACTCTTTATCTTTCGTTTTCGTTTAGCCGAAATATTTATTTTGCCTCTATTTCGACCTGCGCTGACATTTTTGTGACCTTATAGATTAAAACCACGTATTCCGTATTCAACTCCGATTGAAGTTAACCGTGTTGACTAATTAACAGCCCCCAGGGGGCGCTTTTACTGACCATTAAATGGAAAAACAAGGAAACAGAATTTATGAGTAAAGATACGTATAATTTCGTTAAGGCTTGCTTGTCTAAATAATCCGACACAACATGCGCATATCGATATGTGTGCCTCCATGTATTATTATTGCAACATTTTATCTCTGCTGTACACAGAATCCATATGCCTCCTGTATTGTTTTCTTTTTTATTCCCTTAAAACATAAAGAGTGGAAAAAATCAATAGAGATATGTCAAACTGCATTAAGCTGATTCCATTCATGTTTCTCTCTTCTTAATAATTTTTCTCATTTTTTTTTTATAAAGGGATGTCAGTGTCACATGAATAGAGAACCCAAAAATATAAACACAATTAATATTAGTTTCTTCTTTAATGGAATATTTCTCTCTGTTTCTTTATCTGTGATATGGCCGATCACATCTTATTATAATGGAGAAGTGTGTTTTTCTGTCTGTAACCGAAACTATATCACTACGCAAGTCACAATTACCTGGGTTATTTTTATAGGTGATATGCCCTATAGACTAATGGAATACGCCGACGGTTACTATAATTAACAGGGACAATTATGGCTTGTAGAGTAAACCAATGCGAGTCAGCTCATAACGCTCTTGTCGGACGTAATTCTCACTTCTCTGTACTGTAATTGTTTACTTTTTGTTAATACATTTTCCTACATTTGTTACCCGTCGTTTTGTATTATTTTAACCCCTTACAACCCACAACAGTTATTAACATCACATACTCCATGATATCATTTTTAATTTAAAACTCAATTATTAATAAAATTGTTTCACATTAGCAATACTGTTGACCATATCTACATACTAATAACATGCAATTGTATTCATATATACAACAAAAGAAAGAAATAAGAATGCAGATAAAAAGATTTGAAACAGAGGGGAGTATAATTGAAAGAAAAAAAGAACAACTGAAACTTACTCTTCCATCACTCACGTCTTTAATTGTTAAATTTCCCTAATTAAACTATATCGTTGAATTAGAAGTAAAGAATATAATTATTTAAAAAAATTAAAGTTATTTCTTCTTGTTAATGGAATTCTTCAAAGATTTATCCTCGAGATTTTTGTGCATATTTATCAAGTAAGTAAAGTAAAGTCGTCGGGGCGGCCTATAGTCGGTATCAGCCAGTCAGCGAGGGAGTCTATCCCCTTTTCAATAGCGCTAGACCAAGGAGATTGTTTTGGCGTCTGAGGTGGAGCGCCACACCTACCATCAGCTCTTTACTTTACCGCACAGATTCCTGTGCTACTCATACGCTGAGTTGGCGAGGACCTGTATCGAACTAGGAACCTTGCAGTTTCTAGCCCAATGCTCTACCGACTGAGCTAACCCGGCCCCTATACTAATAACATGCAATTGTATTTATAAATACAAAACAGAAATAAATAAGAATGCAGATAAAAAGATTTGAAACAGAGGGGGGTATAATCGAAAAATAGAACAAGTGAAACTTACTCTTCCATCACTCACGTCTTTAATTGTTAAATTTCCCCAATTAAACTATATAGTTGAATTGGAAGTAAGAATAAAATTATTAAAAAATAAAGTTATTTCTTCTTGTTAATGGAGTTCTTTAAAGATTTATCATCGAGATTTTTGTGCATATTTATCAAAATAAAACCTAATTATTAGAAATCAATAATATCTATTTTTAATATCAATATGCACATTAGCCTTCTTGTTCACACTTTAAACCACCATTTTGTTGTATAATAAAGTGCCGGTGCACGTTTTCGATTTATCTAACTATGCTCCGGCTCAGTATTACAGTCGTTGTTAAGGAGAGCTACCAAATATTATACAACAGTGTCTGAGAATTATTCTATGCTGGTCGTAGCACAGATTATAGTACTATAGTGTCCTGAAGGAGAGCTGGTTTTGTTCCTTTACCAACTCGGCCAGCCACTCGATACTATTGATACCTATCTAAATGGCCTTGTGTCAGCCTGAGTTGTAGTTTTCCATTGTTTTTTTCTCCAGCTGCCACAACTCAAGGCTAACCATTGTTTCATTTATTTAAGTTTTTGAAACTGTTGACCAACTTTCAAAACCTGGAATCTTATTTGTTAAATTACTGTTTTATTTTGTCACAATTTAAAATTCCGATGACATCGGTAAAAATTCATAATTTAAGGAATTTCTTTGCCTACGTGAGAATTCTTTGTTTAGATAAATTTATATTTTTAATATAAACATTATTATTATTATTATTATTATTATTATTATTATTATTATTATTATTTTTACATTTTCTTTTCTTACAGTAACTTTTAACTTTTAACAAACTACTCTAATTACTAATTAGGGTAGTTTTAATTAATTAGTAATTAATTAAAAGATCGCCAATCAACCCATAACATTTGTAGTGTTATAGTTGTATAAATAAATACAACTGCATGTTATTGATATGTAGGTAATTATGTAGTATTAATAATTTAAAACATTTTTATTAATAATTGACGTTTAAATAAAAATAAAATCATGGAAAATGTGAGGGAAATAAGTAAGGAAATTGTGACTTGAGTAGTAACATAGTTTCGGTTACAGACAGACAAACAAACTATCTCCATTATAAATATATTTTTTCTTAAAACATTTTGTATCTATTAAAGATCGCGATATTTAGCATGGATGACTGTTCACATACGTTATTAAAAATACCCGTTATCTATCTATCTATCTATCTATCTATGTTACAATTCATGAGATGTCATGAATTGTGAACACACCTATAGCTAACAATTTAAAGGTCCGTTAACTTTGGAATCAGGGAGTTACCGGGATGGTTATGACCCTTTGATCCCTTGAAAACGAGCCATGACAGACACGTGATAGTTAGAGTCGACCTGTCTGGAAGGAGGAAGACGTGATCGTCTTCTTTCTCTGGTCATCTAATACACTACGGTGGAATGGAACCTATATGGGCTAGAAGAAAAAAAGCTTGATCAAGCAAACAAAGTCTTGTTGATTAATTATTAAAACAAGCAATTCCCAGCTCAGAACTGAAGAAGCTCTTGAATAGAATTCATCTAAGCAAGAACATGACGGTCAAGATGGAAGCAGTTAGCAGCAAGGGAAGTTACCAAGTAAAACAACCATCCCTATCTCTTACCTAAGTCACTGTCTCTCTCTCTCTATTATATACCCGATTTTTTAATAAGGGTATATATATATATATATATATATATATATATATATATATATATATATATATATGATCAGTAAAGACAAACGCTTAAAAATCGGGTATTATGCAATTATGGTACCATTTCCACCCATAGGTATCTGAATATACCCATGAGCTTCGTCGGACAGCATTCTTTATTGAAAATGGTATATATATAAATTCAGCATTGCTTTTATACATTTTCTCTTGATCCCTTTAATGGTATCGGGCTTCAATTCATCTTATCTTTTTAGGGGGTGGCAGTGCTTTTGATCTTGTGGAAGCAGTTTATCTGGGGGCTTGAAGCATACCATTATCGTGGGTGCTGGCACCTTGGTGGTTTTTCAGGCTGGTCATTCTTCTTTTATTTATTTCTCTTCTCATACTTCTTATCAAGTGGACTCATCTATTTTTCTCTATAAAGAGTGGGGTCTCTCTGGGTACATTTAACCAGGGTAACCTATGATACTAGTTGAATAAGTTCCCAAATTTAACTAAGGTATTCAAATAACTAAATTCAAGTTCTCTAAGCCGAATATAACTAGAATTAGATTAAATGTAATTTAATTTATTTATCCTAATTAGATATACATACATACATATATATATATATATATATATATATATATATATATATATATATATATACATACCCCCCATATATATATATATAATATATTATTATATATATATATATATATATATATATGAATTTACCATTTTTGAAAAAACAAATGATGCTTTAAATTGCTGACAGAAATCTGTTTCGACCGTTTTAATAGATCGGTCTTCATTAGGAGCATCATATGAGAAAAACGGGATAATTTATCCCATTTTTCTCTCATATGTTGCTCTTGATGAAGACCGATCTATTAAAACGGTCGAAACAGATTTCTGTCAGCAATTATAAGCATCATTTGTTTTTTCAAAAATGGTAAATTCATACTGTCGGATTAACTTCCATTTATTTTCATATATATATATATATATATATATATATATATATATATATATGTAAACAAGGTTTGTTTAGAATGGCTTTTTGCCGATAATTTTTGGGAGAATAAGCGCTCAATTGGAGTCGGACCTAATTTTGTAAATTAATTAATTAATAATGAATTAGGCGGGAATGCCTATTAAATGTATGGCTAAACAAATCGAGAAAAATCAATCTCTGTATGTACATTTCGGCCTATTAGGCCTCATCAGCAGAGCTATAGATCGGAAGACCGCCCTGTGCGTGATTTGAAACCGGACTGCCAAGCTGACAGGCCGATCCCATAACCTCTACACTAAACGGACCTCTTAGATTTTATGATTTGTTTAGAGTAGGTTAATATTCCTCTTCTAGTGACTTCTATTACACGACGATATGATAAGTTGTAAACAAGGTTTGTTTAGAATGGCTTTTTGCCGATAATTTTTGGGAGAATAAGCGCTCAATTGGAGTCGGACCTAATTTTGAAAATTAATTAATTTCCTCTTGATGGTGTTCAAGTGATTCGTTCAAGCCTTCTCGTCGAATTTTTTTTATACCAGTTCCAGATGGTAGATAAGGTGTCCCATATTTCAACCAAAACCATGGTCGTCTTCCGGTAGATCATTTGTTGGAGTTGCAGTTTTTTTATGGTGCCAGTTTTATTAATTTATTCAAAACTTATCATCTCCACCCATAAGCATATGTATGTGCACACACACACACACACACACACACACACACACACACATATATATATATATATATATATATATATGGTTGAAAATAGAGGAAAAAGAGGATATAACGACACAACAACTAAATTCAATTGATCAATTGTTAATCCACTTTTTCCTTTATTTTCACCCCTATTTTTGTCGAATTTACTCAATCTCTCACTCCTTATATATATATATATATATATATATATATTATATATATATATATAATGGATAAAAGTAACCTACTCGAGTTTCATCTTCTGATTCGTCAGGGTTACATCCGTTGAATTAATCGAGTTTTCGATTAATCTTAGTTGATACAATACAATTTTGCTCTACATTGTATTGAGCACTTTGTATTTTTTTTTCAGTCTTAGCCACTGGATACTGTGCGCTTCCAACAATCGTAAGCTACTTCTCATACATTAACACACATACACACACACACACACACACACACACACACACATATATATATATATATATATATATATGTAAAAATGGAAAAGGAATTGAATCCGACAATATGAGGAAAAATGAGTAAAGAAAAGAAAAGTAAATGGATAAAATGAATTTAATCGATATCACATTAATCAATATCACTTACACATGTGTTTCGGTCAGTTTATGTGTGTCTATCTTAGCTATTTCTCAGCGTTCCAAATTTAAAAAAAAATTCGATTTTCGAATATTTCCAAAAATCTCTGTTGTTTTTTCCCAACGAATTTTTTCATAAAAATAAATGTTCACTCTGATGAAGGTCGATTCTTGTATGTGGGCGAAATATTTTCACACACATAAACTGACCGAAACACATGTGTAAGTGATATCGATTAATGTGATATCGATTAAATTCATTTTATCCATTTACTTTTCTTTTCTTTACTCATTTTTCCTCATATATATATATATATATATATATATATATATATATATATATATATATGTGCGTGTGTGTGTATATGTGTGTGTGTATGTATGGGTGTGTGTGTCTGTGTGTGTGAATGTGGGGATATGTGTATGTGTATAGAAGTATATTTTTATATATACATTTGTGTATACATGTGTAAGTTTTAAAATGAAATTCGATGCTATAAGAAAAAAATTGGGAAACAGATTCAGATGTATCGTTAAAGGATTAATGTATTTCATAAATGATAAATTATTCACGCCCCTCCACTGAAATTTGAGAAAGGCCCCGATTATGATAAAAAAAAGGGGGGAACATTGCCAAACGGCGACACTACTTAAAAGCCAGCTTTCATGTTTAAATCCGCGCAACGTTAATTTACGTGCAAAATTTGACAACCTAATCCCCTTTGAAGGGGCAAAACTGAAAGACATAAACATGGAATTAGAAAAGAAAAGAAAAGAAAAAAAAAGATGATTAAATCTAACTGATAGCGTATATAAACAAAAACGCTTGTCTCGGTTTAAGATTTCTCATATTTTTTTTTTGTTTGTTTCCGGTTACGCTAATCCTGTAGCGAAATATGTCAATCTGACTTTACACGTTGTTATATTTGTTATATTATGCACAGAGAGAGAGAGAGAGAGGAGAGAGAGAGAGAGAGAGAGAGAGAGAGAGAGAGAGAGAGAGAGAGAAACTGAACACATATATAGGGATACATATATATGTATGTGTGTGTGTTTAAGTATGATATATATATATATATATATTATATATATATATATATATATATATATATATTTTGATAATTGAATTAAATGGCCATGACCAGACAACGTGGCAACCACCACATGTGCGACATCCGGAGCACTGGACAACTGTTTCGACCTCATCAGCTGTGCATACCACAATCTCCGCCACTAGAGATTGAACCAGTGAACACAAAGTGAAGAGCGGAAACTCTACACCTGGGCCATCAGCCCACGCCACAAACGGAGAATGCCAACGGCAATGGCAATTCACGCCCAGCCACTTAACCTAGCTGAAAAGATATTATTATTATATATCATACTTAGGCGCGTGGTCTAATATATATATATATATATATATATATATATATATATATATATATATATATACCAAGCCCTCCACCCGAGCAGAATGCGACACAAGGTCAATTTTTTAAATGGAGTTTAACAGGTTTGAATTCAGAGTTTTCCTTCTCCTAGACCAGTTACCTAGCCATGCTTAAAGAGTGCAGTCTTCCCTGCTATTTACCCATAGCTGGAGGGAAAATTGGATTCATACCTTTCCCAAGGGTATTAGCGCTATGTGAAATGCCAACAGCTTTGTCCAGGAATTTAAGTATTATATTTAATAATAATATATTTTCAGCTAGTATATTAGGTCTGACACCTGTCAGCTGTTCCTTATAAACATTCATCTTAATTCCACAGAATATTTATAATCTTTCCACAGATTATCCAACATTGCCTTAAAGGAGTTTAGAGATGGGGCATTCACTATTGATGATGGTAGTTTATTCCATGTATTCACAACTCTATTACTAAAATAATTTTATCTAGCATTTGCTTTACACAATTCTTTTAACAGTTTTAATTTATGACCCCTGGTATTGATATTTTGAGCAATGTTTAGTATATCAAAATTCGTTGAATAAAACCCATGGGTATATTCATAGACTTCAATCCTATCTCCTCTTGTTCGTCGATAAACCAATATATTTCGTTTCTTTCGAAAATAAGAATCACGGGTCGTTTGTTTGAAAATTGCCTCACATCGCATTCAGACCACTGTGCAATATGCAAATTACGACTAATTAGAATCAAATTAGATGGATTTTTTTTCAAACATTAATTAGATTAAGTATTAAATTATATTCTGGGATATGGTTTGTATCATTAAACTGTTTACGAAAAAAGCCTTTAGAAATTCAAAAGTCAAAATCTCAGCTTTAGTATAATAATAGAAGATATCTACCTAATTTCTCCGCACGGGTATGATGTAAACCAAAGCCAATATTTAAGTCAATATTTAGAATATTTTAATAGGTTTTCATTCAAATTTTTCCTTCTCCTAGACTAGTTGCCATACCGAGGATCAAGAGGTTAATCTACCCTATTATTTACCCTTAGCTTGTGAGTGGACAGTTCGATCAAAACCTTTCCCAAGTGTATTAGCGCTCTCCCAGATGCATCACGCTGAATTTGGTCGAGATTAAAAAGTCTTCAACGCGTATGAAATGCGCGCGGATTCACCATTCCCGTGTGATTAGGTAACACTAAGAAAAGATTACTAGCAAACGCGTAATGACGTCAATGGCGGGAAAGTAAACGCGTTTTAAAAATCACAAACTGTACTTATAATGAAACTTCCAAGACGAACACATGTCATAATTTCTTCTCTTTGTTATTTAAGGATGTATTTCTTTAATACCCAGTCCGGTGGCAAATTCTGTTTGGTAGCGTTAAGGGTGGCCGTGCCGCCTTGAGCTACCGAATCTGCGTTATCAGTCTTGGTTGGCGGCTGAAGAGGGCAAGGTATACTATCACGCGTTGTATATATATATATATATATGTGTGTGTGTGTGTGTCTATGTGTGTGTGTGCATGTGTCTATGTCTGTGTGTATGTGCATGTATATGTGCATGTGTGTGTAAATGTTCCACACTATTGAATGTTTCTTCTTATATATATATATATATATATATATATATTATATATATATACGAGGGTGAGGCAAACATCATTCCAGTGACGAGGAAGTGAAATCTCTAGTGAAGAAGTGGCTCAACAGTCAACAGAATTTTACGGGGCAGGGATACATGCTCTTATTCGAAGGTGGAAAATTACTATTGGGAGAAACGGTGACTATGTGGAGAAGTTGGGATGTGATCCACAGAGGACCAGTTTCATTTTGATATATGATACATGTTCCTGTTTTGGTAATCATGAACAAAATGACATTACTTTTTGACTCACCTATGTGGAGAAGTAGGGATGTGATCCACAGAGGATCAGCTTCATTTTTATGTATGATGCATGTTACTGTATTGGTAATTATACCTGTCCGAAAAAGATTTGCATTTTTTTTACTCACCTATGTGGAGAAGTAGGGATGTGATCCACAGATGACCAATTTGATTTTAATACATGATAAATGTTATTGTGTTTGTAATTATACCAGTCCTAAACAAAATGGCATTACTTTTTGACTCACCTATGTGGAGAAGTAGGGATGTGATCTACAGATGACCAGTTTGATTTCAATACATGATACATGTTACTGTGTTGGTAATTATACCTATCCGAAACAAAAGTGCATTACTTTTTGACCCACCTATGTGGAGAAGTAGGGATATGATCCACAGAGGACCCAGTTTCATTTTTATGTATGATACATGTTCCTGTGTTGGTAATTGTACCTGTCCGAAACAGAAGTGCATCACTTTTTGACTCACCTATGTGGAGAAATAGGGATGTGATCCACAGAGGACCAGTTTCATTTTGATGTATGACACATGTTACTGTGTTG
>CM042167.1:80689280-80696780 GCA_023376005.1 Doryteuthis pealeii
CTTCATGTTTTGAGAATGACGTTGAACTCTATCTGATGGTGAGGTTCCAGTTTTGGAGGTTTGGAGAATGTTGAGGAGCTATCTATGAAGAATGAATTTATTTCAAAACATTGTCGGCATTAAATAACCCACAGAGGTTGATTTGCAGTAAAACAAAACAAACCAATGGAGCACCACACCTACCATGAGATCTTCACCTTACCGCACAGATTCCTGTGCTACTCATACACTGAGTTGGCGAGGGTCGATATCGAAACAGAAACCTTGTGATTCCTAGCCGAACGCTCTACCGACTGAACTAGACAGGCCCTATGATATCCTTGGTAGATCATGTATATCTAAGTTAGGTTAGCGAGGACATCAACTCAATAGCACTTGGTAACTGTCAGTTTCTAACCTATGCAATTTTCAGATAGCATTATAGATAAACAAATCCATACATATATAAAGAGCAGTTGTGTGTATATGTATGTCCAGAGGAAACTTCGAAAATAAAGAAATAACGACAAACTAAATATATATATATATATATGTAAAAATGGAAATTGGAAATGAATCCGACAATATGAGGAAGAATGAAAAAATTCTATTCGAACAAATTTCTCCGTTGTCACCCAACGAATTTTTTCATTCAAAATAAAATTTCACTCTGATGAAGGTCGAATCTTCTCTATGTACGAAATATTTTCACACAGATGAACTGACCGAAACACATGTGTAAGTGATATTGATTAAATTCTTCTTTTATTATCCATTCCATTCTTTTCTTTATTCATTCTTCCTCATATATATATATACACATTGAATATCACCAGGGCTTTGTTTTCAGGCAAAAGTAATAGAGAATTGATTTATATTCGTGAAGATAATTAAATATAAATTTTAAATGATAACAGCATGGATTTTTTTTTCATTTAATATTTTAGGTAGTAGACATTAACACTTTTTTTTTCAGAGTAGCTTGATCAATGCAAGGTCTATTTTTTTTTTTTTACATAGGGATTTAAATGAGGCAGTCCACGTGGATTCAGCTTACGATTCAGTAATAATGGATCTGTGGGACTATCTAAAAAAATACTCCTCTACCCAGGCGACGCCGGGTAGCCCTTGCTAGTATAAAATAAATCTTTACAGAGCTACTCCACGAATTGTTTTGCAAAGCGTTAATAAGTCTATTTCTAGCGGACTTGTCTACAAATTCAATCGATGAAACAGTATTCGATAATCACATTGCCGATTAGGAAGATGCTCTAAGGAGTTGCGATTTTTTAAACCATAATTGATTTCATATAATATGAAAAGAAATAAAATAAAAATAAACCCAATAGAAAAAGAAAAGAAAAGAAAAAAGATGTATCATTTGATTTAATCAAACCTACAGCCCGAAAATGTCAAATCTAATGAGGCTGCTACTTTTCCTTAAATTGGGAGATAAACATTTCCACAAGCTTAGTCTTTTGAGAAAGCTCTTTAAAAAAGAAATTCCTTAAAGGTCAGCTATTCATGCGTACGCATCATCATCATCATCATCATTATCGAAGCGTGCCGACAGCACGGATTCCTTTTATCGCTCGGCATCCGTCCCTAGTTGTCATTGGTCTTGTTAAGTTGTTTAGACGGCATACAGTGCTCGCACTAAATTCCTTAAAGGTCACCTCATTCATGCATATGCAATATCATCATCAGCAGCAGCAGCAGTAGCAGTAGTAGCAGCAGCAGCAGCATCTCCACCAAAGTGTGCCAACAGCACGGATTCCTTCCTCTCTCAGCATACGTCCCTATTTGTCATCAGTCTTGTTAAGTTGTTTAGACGGCATACAGTGTCCGCACTAAATTCTTTAATGTTCAGCCATTCACGAATACTTATCATCATCATCATCATCATTATCATCGCCATCATCATCATCATCATCATCATAATAAAAGCGTGCCGACAGCACGGATTCCTTCCTCTCTCAGAATCCGTCCCTATTTGTCATTGATCTTGTTAAAGTTATTTAGACGGCATACAGTGTCCGTACTAAATTCCTAAAAGGTCACTTCATTCATGCATATGCAACATCATCATCATCATCATCATCAAAGCGTGCCGACAGCACGGATTTCCTCCACTCTCAGCATCTGTCCCTATTTGTCATTGCTTTTTCTAAGTTGTTTAGACGGCATGCAGTGTCCGTACTGGGTTAATGAATATAGGAATTTGCACGTTGGTCAACACTGCTATGGCGATGTTTAGGAGTTTTTTTTTAGTGAAATAGATCACTAATTAGGATTGAGATTATTCTAGTAGTGACCACCCCAAGCAGATTTAAAATGGTTTGAATTCAGAGATTTCTTTCTCTTAGACTTGTTGCCTAACCAAGGTTAAAGAGCCCAGTTTGCCCTTACTATTTATCCATAACTGTTGGGAGAGTAGGTGGCTTCATACCTTTCCGAAGGATATTAGCGCTATGTGAACTGTAGCGTCGTTCAGGATTTGAACAAGTCAATGACTCCATTTCTTACGATTCTAAGAATTACACCACGACCTCCAATAGGATAACGTCCCTTAAGAGTTAACCCTTACATTTTGTACCTTGTATTTCTTTATCGTCTAATTGAATGATGAATTTTGTGATGGGAGGTAAGTGGCAGCACAAATGTGGTTTATGTGGTGCTGCTTCCATGATTTTCTCAAAATAAGACGCAGTATCCTTGTGTAGTTCTCATCTGACATGGTTTTTTTAAAACTTAAAAACGAATGTTTCGCTAGAGTCCAAGTGGTGCAGCCCTACAATAGTACTAAAATGGCTACAGTTCTGAAGAATTCCGTTCAGAGAAATCAGATATCCATATGATCGATAACCTGTAAATAGCAGTCCTTGCTTTAGCTATCCATATATTGACATCGCTTTCAGTAGATGAGATATTGCTAACGAGGTTTATGAACTGGCCTGGTAATTTCAGAGGTCGTTTGTTTTAATGAGGAGAAGGTGCCATGCTGATTAAAACACATGAAGTCGGTTTTATATGAGCTCATGAAGAAACCAAGGTTAAATCCTACTAAACGGACCTAAATTCCACCATCCTATGTCACCCCGCCGAAATAAAAAAAAATACTAAAAATCAAGGAACTAACCGAATTTAATGAACTTTTCAGTGTTGATATATTAATGAATAAACAATATAATGCATTAGTTATTTTATTTGAAAACTCTTACATTTTTTCAGTTCAGTTAACTTTGAACCACGTATCTTTGAGGCGTAACACAGATTCACAAACATACGTGGTTCAAAGTTAACTGACATGAAAAAATGTAAAAGTTTTTAAATAAGATAACTGGTATATTATATTTTATTTATTAATCTATCAACACTGAAAATTTCATTAAATTCAGTTAACTCCTTGATTTTTAGTATTTTTTCTTTCAGTGGGGTGACATTCGATGGTAGTATTTATGTCCGTTAAGAAGGGTTTAACCCAAACCAATAGCTCTTGCTGTTTGTTGTTGAGATTCTTAGGTCGGTGGCTTTGGTCAAAGTGCTAGATAATCCTCGTAGTCTGCATCAGTAATATTTTTAGCGAGATAACCTTCTTGATTTTTTTTTAGTGTGAGACCCTTATCTTTCATTAGATTCATTGGGGTTTAAAAAGTCAGTGCACCCAAGGACCAGGCTGAATAGGAAGTGCATGGAGGGTCAGGTGCAGCCTGGAAACGAAAACTGGATGTGGACCTGACCTAACGTTTTTCAACTGGAAATGCAGGTGAACATTTGACATGATTTAGGTGCAGAAATCTGTAGGCGTAGCCCATAGCCAATGAAAAAAGCCTGCGTGGGCGAAGAGGCGTGTCTACAGAAAAACTGCGTAGGTGTCCCGAACAAAGAGGCGTGACACCGGTGGTCAGACTACAATAAAAGAAGCCCGTAGAGATCGATTAGACAGACAACGATCAGGGTCGAGATCACTTGAAAAGAACTCCCGAAGGCTCCACGTTTGCGTAACCCTGCCAACGACTCTCAACTGTACACAACCGAGGGAATAAACATCTCATCTCATCTTATATTTTCTTAATACAAGCGTTTGTGTTCTTTGACGGGTCCAGTGTGTAACACTGTGTAATACGTATACAAATCTAAAACAATATAGCAATACTGTTTGTGTAAACATAGACGCTCTAAACGAGATATTTTTATCTTCAAACTGAACGTGTATAACTCCTAAATCAGATACCGTAGTGTCGGTTATTTTCTAGTTGAGTGACATGAGATTACTGGGGGACCCAGAAAAAACAGAACCCAAATTATTTATTTTCCCATTAAACTAACCCTAAACCCTAACCCTAAACCTAATCCCACCTAGTTGAGTAATATAACATTACAGGATGACACAAAGAAGAAAAAACGCAAATATTGTAATAAAACGGTTAATTTTTATTCTATTTTTTTTTAATGTTTAAGTCCAAACAAGGGTTAGGGTTAGGCTTTAGGGTTAGGGTTAGGGTTGGGGTTTAGGTTTAGTTTAATGGGAAAATAAATGAATAATTTGAGTTTTGTTTTTTCTGGGTCACTCATGTTACTCAACTAGGAAATAACAGGATATTCTTATCTTCAAACTGAACGTGTACATCAGGATTTTGAAATGGCACGTTGGATCAGCACTTTAACTGCAATAATCTCTTGGCTCAACGACAGCATTTCTCTAACTGAATGCAAGTCAGTGGTGCTGACATGTGCATGAGATGCAATTGACAGAAAAAGGAAAAGAGGACACACGTATGCACATGTCTATTGCGTATAGCATGTAAGATATATTATTATAGAGTTTCGTGACGGGTTAGCATTTGAAATACTTCGTTCGACTTTGAGACTCGGCTTGACAAGTTGATGGACTGTTCAATGGAAATCAGAACTCAGCTGTTTATTTGCATAGTCGAGGGCTGATCCTTGTGAAGGGGGATATTCCCTGAATGATGGACCTTTTCCTAACCGATGATATTTATATTCTACGGAAAAAAAGCCCATGAAACATTTGACTGTAATATCTGGAAATGGATTTTCCTGTGGAATTATGTAAGGTTGTGTTGCAGGAAAGAATAAAACTATAAAATGTCAAAAAATGAAAAGGTCTACGTCTTTTTGACCCCTGTATCGTATGAAGAATGCAGTATGTATGTGATAATATATATAGTATTATACAATATATATATATATATATATATATATATATATATATATATATATATATATATATATGTGGTGTGTGTGTGTGTTTTTTCCGTAGTTAGGGTCTTTCCATGTGTGGTTTAACCAAGCTGATGCAGGTAGACCATGAGGAGAGCTCAATGTGCCTAATACCAGTGAGTAAAAGGACAGAGCAAGATATTTAGTAAATGAAGAAAAACTCTAAACTTGCTTCATTACAATAATTTATTTCAACCGTATTAATACGGCATCTTCAGGTAATCACCTTGTGACATGATATCTTCAGGTAATCACCTTGCGATTACCTGAAGATGCCGTATTAATACGGTTGAAAAAAATTATTGTAATGAATCAAGTTTAGAGTTTTTCTTCATTTACTATATATATATATATATATATATATATATATATGAATTTGATATATTGAAAAACAAATGATGTCTACAAATGCATGGGATCATCAGGAGAGAATGTGCACCGTTTCGAGAGGAAGGCCCCGAAACGGTGCACATTCTCTCCTGATGATCCCATGCATTTGTAGACATCATTTGTTATTTCAATATATCAAATTCACATTGTCGCATTAAATATCCTTTTATTTTACATATATATATATGTAAATATTACCGATATATATATTACCGATATATATATATATATATATATTATCGACATATATATATATATATATATATATATATATATATATATATATATATATATCTTTACCGATCGCGACCAGAATGTGAATTTAAAAAGAGTTCTTTTCGAACAACTTCAAAAATTCTCCGTTTTTTTCAACGACTTTTAGTTCAAAGAAAGTTTCACTTTGATGAAGGTCGAATTTTCTTTGTATACGGAATATTTTTATATTTCTTCTATTATTACTATTTGATTTCATTTGTTTATTTAATAATAATAATAGTTTGAATAATGTACGCATAGATAAACTCCTGACAGAAACACATGTGCAAATGATATTGATTAAACTTATCCTTTTTTTTTATCCATTCTGTACTTTCTTTCCTTTATTCACTCTTTCTACATACCGTCGGATTCAATTCCAATTTCATTTTTACACACACACACACACACACACACACACACACACACACACATATACATATATATATATATATATATATGTGTGTGTGTGTGTGTGTGTGTGTGTTTGTGTGTACAAACCTCTCCGCACGCGCAGGATGTGGCACAACGTCAATTTCTTAAGCGGAGTTAAGCAGGTTTAAATTCAGAGTTTTCCTTCTCCTAGCCTGGTTGCCTGACCAAGGTTAAAGAGCCCAGCCTGCTCTACTATTTATCCATAGAGATAGTAGTTGGAATCATAACTTTCTCAAGGGTATTAGCGTTATGTGAAATGCGAACAGTTTCGTCCAGGGTTTGAACTCCCGTCGACGAGTCCATTTCCTAAGACTCTAAACAAATATAAGGGAAAAAAGACATATTTAAAAACCCTGACTAACGTCAGCGTCTTAATTTTAAAACTACGTGACATAATTTTCCTCATATTTGAAGATCAACAAAAGCAGCCACACACCGAAAGCAGAGGCTCGAAGACTTTTCTTGTCATTAATAATTTATTTTTGCTTAAACCAACGAAAGCTCTGATAAAGTATTGTTAAACAGACCGACACACTGCAGCATAGGCTTATTAAACATAATTCGTTAATGAAACTTGTGTTTTTTTTTTCAATTTTTACTATTTTACATTAATGTCGGATGTACATTCATTGTAAATTACCCTAACATAAATCTTTCTACGTTGTGCTATATCTACTCTGTTGCGACCACATACATAAAACTGACTTATTATATGTAGGTGTAATGAACTACGTTACCACTGACGTCATTTTTTCCTTATTCGTTTAAGTTATAATCTCAACAATTATTATACAGTCATTGTTTAATCTTAATTGGTTTAATCTTAATTTGCATTATGTAAAGTCTTGTTAATTTAGATCTGCCACAAAACTACCAATATTCTAAATGCATTTAAAATCAGAATACATGTGTTATATCTGTACGAAATAAAAATTTACACAGTATATTGTGAGAATAATTTGCATAATCATATAATTATTGTTGATTCCTATCTTGGTAAATACAGCGTCAATCTCGATACTTTTTTGACACATCTTTTATACATATATATACACATATACACCTCTTCTACCCAATTATTCTATTTAAAAAAATTATTAAACACTGCTACAGATCCGCCAAACTGTAAGTATATTTCCCTCTACCTGTGTTCATCGTACGATAATATCATACAAATATAACGTTCACATTACATCA
>CM042167.1:80701780-80721780 GCA_023376005.1 Doryteuthis pealeii
CCGGTGAGTTGTTGCTGTTGTGTAGTTGTTGGCAGTTCATTGATGTTCTTGAGTCTGGAAACCAACTTGGAGCTGAAAGATATATTGCCTTGTGCCATTAGGAGCTTTTAATAATAACACAAAAACGCCTCTTTTTTCTCATGATTATATTTTATTTTCCCCATGTTACAACTGCCGAGAGCAAGACATTTCATGTCTTCATCCGTTCACGCATACTGCCAGACTCAATTTTCACTTTGACCTCTCTTTCTCCCCTTCGCCACGTATTACCACTTAAACTTTTCCGTTCTAATCTACGCATCATCATTTAAACTTTTCCGTTCTAATCAGGCAACTCAGACCATCCTTATGGTCTGCATAATTCCCATTAAGTAACAATAGATGGAGGGATAATAGTTGGATGAATAATTTTCCCAATGGTATAAACGCTATGAGAAATGCAAACAGCCACGTCCAGGATTTGATCTCGGTTTGTCGTGGGTATTTCCTTCAGCGTTAACCATCACACTACAAACACCCCGAAAATAAGAATAATACCAATCAAATTGGAGGATGAAATACAAAAGAATTCGAGAAGGAAATGAGAATTTACCCTACGATCACTCATTAGATCAACCATAATAATATGTGTTAAGATTTTTGTAGTCGTTTTTGTGGCTGCGAGTGGAGAACCTTGTAGTTCTTGAATGTTAGGTAGAATCCTTTCGTTGCCCCTCAGTGTTCCTTAGTGTTTGGTAGAATCCTTTGGTTGAGCAGAGTCCTTGGTTGCATATCTGTTCGTCCGAGTTGAAAACGTGTAAATGAACGGCTTTCGAGATCGGCAATTAGATATTTAACTAACCACGTATTTAACCGTGTGGATTAGCTGATTGAATCCATGCGCCCACGCAGAATCTATAAGTTTAAGTGGTGGACCTCAGCACACCTTCCTTATATACCAAAATAATCCAACAATTAATACGGAGTTTGAAAATAAAAGAAAGCTGGGGAGAGCTACAAATGCTGATCTTCTGAAAAGAACATGCCACATAGAGTTGGTGGAAACTTTATTCGAGTCGAGAGACATTTCTGAATTCTTCATTATAGGTAAAAAAAAAAGACAATCATAGTTCTCTTTTAAAAAGAAAATTCGTACTCCTACATAGCGTATCCCAAACGACAACTTACCTGTGGTGCTGAAGAATACAGAGAGGTGAAAAATTATTTTTGTATACCGAATGTTTATCATGCTGTTTGTATATTTGCTATACAGAAAAAGATTAGATGGTTTTAAGTTGGCGGGAAATATTCGCACGTGCTTTCTTTTACTCTTCCCAACGAATGATATTCAAACAAAATAAAGTGTATATATATATATATATATATATATACGCGTGGTGTAATGGTTAAAGTCATGGGAAATGGACACGTCGCTGCGAGTTCAAATCCTAGATGTGGTAATTGCATTTCACTTAGCACAAATACCCTTGGGAAAGGTATGAATCCTACTCTCCCTCAGTCCATAGAGGGAAAAAAATTAAATAGATGAATAAAATATAATAAAATAATAGATTTAATGGTGTTTTCGTTCTTTATGCTATTTTTTTAAATTCACAGTGGTAGGTACTGTATTTAATGCGTTTGCTCCAAGTCTATTTTGTCAGTTTGGCCCTTAAGAGCATTAAGCGAAACTTTTAGTAGGTTTGTCTGACTCATTAGATTTATCTTTATATATATATATATATATATATATATATATAGTAATCGTGTTTAGCTATTGTCTCCTCCACAGTAAAGAAATAAATTCGATAGAACGAGATGTGTAATAATCAAATTGGCAAAACGAATTTGATTTTGAAACAATTAATGTGAAACTATTTTATTCGCATTCATTGTTTTTTATTCTGTTATTACGTATATAGTTTTGGCTTTACAATATAGAATTAGAAAATTAAAAAAAAAAAAAAAGAATCACAAAATAAGTATTATTTTTACTTTGAAATTGGGTACATGTATATTCTACTTCATTTTTTGTACATTAATTTACTCTGATTTAAAAAAACGACTTAAGCCTTTCCCCAACAAAACATATTGTATTTGCTTTCCTGTTCTTTCATTTTCTTCAAACGATATTAATTACTTCTATGTGAAATTCTCTCGTTTCTGATAAAATCCTATTTATTTCTAAATAGGAAATAAACCAAAAGCCAAAAATAAAAATAAAAAATAAAAAAATTCAAAAACAAAATGAAGATGTTTACATATATGTTCAATGGTTTCCTATAATTTAATAGCAGCTTATTTATGAAGATTTATTTACCGAAGAGAAGCAAATCCTTCGTCTGTTCAACGACGGAGGACACGCATACCCATTAATGATTACTAAGTGTAAACATATTTTAAAACTGAAACACTAGATCATTAAACATATTTAATGAGCTCCCTATTATAGTTGTCATGGAAATATATATCGTCTCTCACTATATATATATATATATATATATATATATATATATAATATATATATATATATATATATGAATTCAAAATTCCTGGGGTCGGTCGTTGATTGGGTTTGTGGCAACCCATGATGCACCAATTCTTTCCTATCGACTGTGCCAAAAAAGTGTGGATGGTCCAACACAAGCCTTCACCACTATGAACAAATCACCCTGTGGGTGTTCATTGTGTGTATGAACCCTCATACGTCGAAAATCGTCGGGAGAGTCCATAATATATATATATATATATATATATATATATATACAATAAAATGATATATTATATTATGGATATTAATATCTCGTTAGTTTCATGCTTACTGCAATCGTCAGATGAGACTCTCAAAAGGTTGAGATTTAAAAAAATGGTGGTTTGTTTAACGTTTATATAACTATGAGATATAATTATGAAACTAATACTAACGAAATATTAATATCCATAATATGATATATTATTGTATTGTATAACTGCTCTGCTATTTTAGCATTGAGCACCTTTATATGCTAATACTTTCTCATTTATTCTCTATTCCTTTTATATTATATATATATATAACTGTATTTTTTTAAGTTGGGCGTTATTACGAAGCATCTAAAAATAAATGAATGAACTCGATGTTATGGAGTATTGGATTCACTTATTTTTTTATTATTATTTTTTATCATAAATTTTCGGTTCGTTAGATTCCCTTTATCAAATGACTGTTGTTCCTATTCAACGCATCTTTTGTCTCTGTTGTTATTGACAGCGGCAGCGTCTTTTAAAAAAATTATAATAACGGAGAATTCCGATGTCAGCGTTCAATATAATATATATATATATATATAATATATATATATATTATATATAAATTGTGAAAAAATTTATCTTAAAAATTTACACTAATTTTTGAGTCTAATTCAACCAAACTAATTGTTGAGTCTTTGACTCTCTTACAATTCATTAAAATCTGGAGGTCATATAACTCTTATTCCATTGACCTGTCTAAATTAGGATATTCAACTCAGTATTGTAATTTTTGTCAGTATTGAATTTTATTATACGCCTAATTACAGTCGGTCAATCAGACAAGTAAAAGATCCCTTGATCTTGCAGATTAGTGTCTGTCGTGTAGGACTTCTCTTTTCTCATCTGACTGGTCTAAACTGATGAATTCAAATTCAACCAAAGGTTGTGTTACGCTACAGTCCCAGAGGCGAAAATTACTTTACTTTTTAAAATCGTCAGATGTAAAAGATGGCCGAATAATTTTTACGTAATGATTAAGATAAAATCACAAAAATACAGTTACTTTTCATACATAGGTTTCTTGGGTCAATTAATTAATCAAGTTTAAATGAGTAAATACGTAAAAAAAAACTACTTAGCCGAAATAAAAGTTAACAATAAGATTAGCGATTTGTTTTAATAAATTTGAATTACACCGGCAAGTTTTGAAATATTTTGATTTTTCAAAATTATTAAACTAGATAGATTTTTATATTATCTTCGTATTTGGACTATTGTCCCCATCATTTTTATTTGTACAACATTTCGGCCGATATACCCTCCGGCCTTCTTCAGGTATTTCCTGTTGGATTCGGGAACAGGATACCCCCGTGGAATAAATAAAGGGTTAGGTTCAAAGTTCCATGATGGTTCCCGAATACGACAAGAAAGTTCCCGAGTTCGAAAAGAAGTTCCCGAGTCTGAGAATCCGAGTCGACAAGAAATAACTGAAGAAGGCCGGAGGGTATATCGGCCCAAACGTTGTACAATAACAATGAAGATGGGGACAATAGTCCGAATAACGCAAATAATACTAATCTTCAAGCCTCATCTCAAACATTCAGAGAAATAGATTTTTAGTAGTTCGTATCTTAAAGTTAAACTTTTTTAGTCTTTTAGACTAAATTTTCCTTTGATTTCCAGATCCTCCAGACTTTTTTCGAAGTTTTTTTTTTATCGTTCCAAGGGCACCACGTTGTTCGCAGATCATTTTTTATTATAGGCTTGTAAACCTTCCAATTTTTTCGATTTATTAACATATTCTACAAATTGTGAGATTTTACTTTTTTCGAAGGGAAAAACTTTGTTTATCTCATATAAAAGGATCTTCCTTTCGTTGCTTTGTTTCGTAACCGCAGTTCTGATTGGCTGATTATAAAATTGTAGATAAAATCACTAATCTCATTGCTAATTTTTATTTCGGAGCTAAGTAGGTTTTTTTATGTATTTTACTCATTTAAAACTTAATTAATTAATTATGAAACCAAAAAACCTTTGTGCAAAAGTAACTATACTCTTTTGTGATTTTATCTTAATCATTACGGAAAAATTATTGAACCATCTTTATATCCGACAGAACTGAATAAAACATCGCTTTGGGACTGTGGCCTATGTTGAATTTTATCCTAGCCACAATTACATCCGGCTAATTAATAAGTAAAAGATTCCTTGATCTTCCAGACCAACAGGGTTTATTTATTTTCTTCTCTGACCTTGTCAATTTTTCTTTTTTTCAAATTGTAATCCAACTTATCCTAATACACGCTTAGAAGAATGGCAATAAAAATGTCCCTCTTGCGTATAAAAGATTTTTTTTTTTAGAGCATAAAATTACGCTTCCAATAATACAAAACATGGCTTGGTAACATTTTCCCCTGTACATCTCTTTTTGAGACTAAATCGACCAGACTATATAGCCAATGTAAATCATCATTTATTATCGGGGATGCATTCTCAATAGAAGAAGTGGAAAAAAAGCAATATCAATTATTTTCACTCTTTTGAGATTTTCACATCGGCGTTAGCTGATGGTATTTCACTGGAGTTGAGTGACAAACAATTATTCTCAGTTCTCCAGGACTCTTGTGAGTATTCTAGTCGACTGCAGCAATGCAGTATGTCTCGATGGTCTCAATTCTTTCCTTTGATTTCCAGATCCTCCAGACTTTTTTTCGAAGTTTTTTTTATCGTTCCAAGTGCACAAAACTACAATTGGTATCACTTTCACCCTCATATTCCACAGTTTTGTTAATTCTGTGGTAAGTCCAAGTATTTATCCATTTTCTCGTTTTCTTTCTGCTGGAACAGCAAAGTCCACCAGTTGGCACGTTCTCTTTTTTTGTTAATCAACACTAAGTCTATTATTATATTTATTACTAGCAAATAATGCACCCTCCGGTGCAAGTATTTCAGTTTTAATGTAATAAAATATTGTATTAAATTAGAAAGGCTAATGAAACTAAATGTGGAAATGCAGATAAAAAAGATTTGAAACAGAGGAGGATCTAATCGAAAGATAAACAACTGAAATACTCTTCCATCATTCTCGTCTTCATGTTTACTTTTTCTAATTATAATATTTAGTTAAAAGAGAAAGTAAAGAATAAAATGACAGTTATTTTTCTTGTTAATGATTTCATTTAAGATTTATTGAAGAGATTTTTGCATATTCATTAGAATAAAACCAAACAGTGAAATCAATAATACTAAGCACATATTTAAAAAATTTCATTTTTAATATCAATATGGCAAATAGCCTTCCCGTTCACACTGTAAAGCTATTTTATTATCATAAATATAATTTGCATGTTACTTGATATATGTTAACAGTATTAATAATGTAAAAACAATTTTATTATAATTGAGTTTAAAAAAAAAATACAATCATGGAGAATGTGATGTCAATAACTAAGGAATGTGACATAAGTAGTAATATAGTTCGGTTACAGACAGAAAAACACACAATTCCATTATAATAAGATAATTATTAAAATATTTATTATATGTTGTTGTTGTTTGTGTTGTTGTGTTTTAAACGGAGGAATAGTCCACTGAAAAAAAAAGGGTTTGTTTTTGTTTCTCAATTTCTTTTTTTTCTCCATTGTGTGATGGCTATCTGACAAAAACAGGCTTTTTATAGAATTAGTAGCTAAAATAAATGTATAATAGCAAAGTAACGGTCTGTTGAGTTGTTCTTTCGTATTGATTAAATATATATATATATATATATATATATATATATATATATATATATATATATGAGGAAGAAAGAAAACAAAAAGAAACAATAAAATGGAAATAAAAGATGAATTTAAAATGTCAGTTACACATTGTTTCGGTCAGAAATTTTATTTTGAATTTTCAAAATAAAATTTCACTCTCATGAAGTCAATCTTCTCGGTGTGTCAATATTTTCAACAGATGAACTGACCAAACACATGTGTAATGAAATTGATTAAATTTCATCTTTATATCCATTCTATCTTCTTTTTCTTATTCTTTCTTCCTCATATTGTGGATCATTTCCATTTCATTTTACATACGTATATATATTATATTTATTTTATAATCATATATACATAATTCTAAAATATAATATATTCATATATATGATATAAATATATGTATAATATATTATATGTAATATAATCATAATATTTTAATATATATATACATATATTATATATATATAATATATTATATATATTATATATATATATATACTATATATTCATATAATATTATACATATATTCATATATATATACAAATATTTAATATATATATATATATTTATATATATATATAGACATATATTTATATATATATATATATATATATATACATATATTATATTTATATATATACATATATTTATATATATATACATATATTTTATATATATATATATATAACATATATTTATTATATATATAATATATATATATAAATATAAATAATATATTCATATATATATATTCATTATATATATATATACATATATATATTAATATACATATATATATATATATATATATATTATAATATATATATACAATACATATATAATACATATAATATATTATATATATATATATATATATATATAATATATATATATATATATATGCTTTGAGGAATAATAATTATAATTGAACATGAATTCAATGTAATTTTATCACCACACACTATACCACTAACACACACAACCAAACACGATGCGCACATACACGCACACATTATCGTATAAAGTGCACAGATGATTCCAATTCTGATATACATTCCGGCTTTTATCTCGCATTAAATACTTCCTCGTTCACGCTTCTTCGTTCATTGTATCTATTTGTTTGCCGTTGCGTGATCAGAGTATTTGTCAAATGAGCATAGATATGAAACTATTCCCTCTCATGCTGTGAGGAATGGTTTCACACATTAACCCAATTCATAAACGTGCATTTTATCTTCCCTGTTGTATATACTTACGTGTATCAATTATTAACGCTGCATTGAAAGTTTCGACAAAAATGGAGAGATGTTTAATCTTTATGGCTAACGAAATAACTCATGTTCTTTCAGCCATGAGAAATAATAATAATAATAATAATAATATAAGAATAATAATAATAAAATAATAAGAAAAGAAGAAGAAGAAGAAGAAGAAGAAGAAGAAAGAAGAAGAAGGAAGAGGAGGAGAGGAGAATAATAATGATAGGAAATAGAAGAAGATGAAAATAATAATAATGATAATGTAATAATAATAATAATTAGAAGAAGAAGAAGAAGAAGAAGAAGAAGAAGAGAAGAAAGAAGAAGAAGAAGAAGGATGGGGAGAAGGAAGACAATAATAACGATAAAAATAATTAGAAGAAGAAAAATAATGATGATAATATAATAAGAAAAAATGAAGAAGAAGAAGTGGATGAGGAAAATAATAATTTAGGAATAATAAAGAAAAAATAATAAATAATAATAATATATTAATAATAATAATAATAATATAATAAGAAGAAAAAAAAAGAGAAGAAGAAGAAGAGGAAGAAGGGAAGAAGAAAGAGAGAAGAGAGAAGGAAGAGAGAAGAAAATAATGATGATAAGAATAATAGAAGAAGAAAAAGAAGGAGAATAATAATAATAATAATAATAATAATAGTAAGAAAAGAAGAAGAATGAAAAAGGATAATAATAATATAAGAAGAAGAAGAAAAGAAGAAAGAAGGAAAGAGAAGAAGAAGAAGAAGAGGAAGAAGAAGAAGAGGAAGAAGAAAAAGAAAAAGAAGAAGAAGAAAGAAGAAGAAGAAGAAGAAAGAAGAAAAGAATGGTAATAATAATAAGAAAATAAGGAGAAGAAGATAATAATGATAATAAAGAAGAAGAAGAAGAAGAAATTGAAATAATAATAATAATAATTAATAATAATAATAATAATAATAATAATAATAATAATAAATAAAAAGAGGTAGTTTGCCGAGCATAAATAAAAGGACCTATTTCACATGACCTAACCGATATTTCTTCCTACTTCAATTTTCGCGGATAAATGATTGTTAGATTAAGATCTCACGAGACATCCAATCAATTTTCGACACTAGACTGCACAACATGAACAAGAGTTAGAGGCTGAATTTATTTCTCTTGGTGAAAATACCATTAATTCATCATTCACTATATATATATATATATATATATAATAATATAATATACAAGGTGTGTATAAAAGTAATCAAGATTGGAAGCTTATTTACCAAGATAGAATTAACAATTGAATTAACGTAATTGTCCAGAATACAAGCTATGTCAAATATATTATATAGTATACTATCTTGTATTCGAGTTCAATTCCTAAGAAGCTGTTTGAATTTCACAAGCGCTAATACTTTTGGGAAAGGTATGATCCATATATTCTCCTCGCTATGGGGTTAAATCTGGTAGGCAGACTTGCTCATCAGCTTTGGTAGGTAACCAGTCTAGGAGAGGATAACTCTGAAATTCAAAATCTGAGGTCGGTCGTTATTGGGTTTGCAGACCCATGATGCACCAATTCTTTCCTATCGACTGTGCCAAAAAGTGTGGATGGTCCAACTCATCGCCTTTCACCACTATAAACAATATCTACTGGTGTGGGTGTTCATTGTAAGTAAGGAACACTCAGTGCGTCGAAATCGACGAGAGATCCATAATATTATATATAATAATATATATACTATCAACATATATATAATATGTTGGTTTCTGAACCAGCAGTTCGTATGTTTAAGGCACTTTTCTATATTCGAATTATTCGATTTTTTCTTTTTTTTGATATTTTATTTTCAAACTTCTGATTTTTTCTTTTCTCTTCCGTGTCAGTCATTCTCTCTTAAAAATCAACAAAAACATATATTTGAACCCAAAGATAGTACCAAAAACACAAAAATAAACACAGACAAACAACACATTACAACCACACACATACACACACTACAATACCTCTCTCACAAACACTCACTATATATATATATATATATATATATATATAATATATAATAATATATATAGAGCTTAATTGGATCGTACTCTAAATTATCGGCAAAAAGCCATTCTAAACAAACCTTGTTACAACTTATTATCGTCGTGTAGTAGAGTCACTGAGAGAGAATAGTAACCCATACTCTAAACAAATCATAAAAATCTTAAAAGTTCGTTAGTTGTAGGTTATGAGATCGGGCCTGGTCAGCTTGGCAGTCCGTTTCAAATCACCACAGGGCGGTCTTCGATCTATAGCTCTGCTGAAATGCACCTAATAGCCGAAATGTTACATACCAGAGAAGATTTTTCTCGATTAACTGTTTAGCCATAGAATTTGAAATATTATCCCGCCTAATTCATCTATTAATTAATTAATTTCAAAATCTAGACGACCCGAATTAAGCACTTATTCTCCCAAAAATTAATTCGCAAAAAAAGCCTTAATTCTAAACAAACCATTGTTTATATATATAATATACTAATATATATTAATATATCACTATATATTCAATATAAATAATACATACATGAGTCAACACTTACCTGGGTTTGCACCCGATTCGAATGAACCTGGTAGATAGTGTCTGACTCCGTGTGATAGGTCCGTATGACCATGCCTAGACTCGTAATGGAGGTATTGAGGCATGCTTTGTACCATATACCAACTTAGAAACTCCTCAGGTGTTTTTTTTCTTTTAGCCAAAACAACTGTACTGATGATTATTTTCAGGAAAGTAGCGGATGTGCAGGTATTTTCTTTTTTAATTTCTTTTCCTAATTGGTCTGTTTTAATTTTAATTTTATTTGATAAACTGATTACCTGGTTTTTGTTTCCCCGCACCAGTAGAGTTTTAGAAGTTAAAGAAAAACTAGATAAATAAATTTTATATGTTTATATTATAGTTCATAATGAGATCATATTACCACACAAGATGTAGTTTTGTTTTTATTGTCGTTGTGGTTGTTGTAGATCTTACTTGTATTTTTCTTATTTTTGGTGTTTGTCGTGGGGTTTAATAACATTGGTTGTCGGGGTTCCTGTTCTGTTCTTAGTTAGGAGTTTGGGGGGAGTTTATGCTGTATTCGTTCTACCGGTGGCTCCTGTGTTATCGCGCCTTCGGTGGGGGGGTGGTTGTTGTCCCACTTCTCGGGTTTTCTACCTATATAGACTTGTTTCCTGAGCGGTTTGCTTGTCTTTTTCATTCTCTGTTGGTCCAGCTACCGTTTCACAGATTGTATTTTTGCCATTTCTGGTTTTCTTGCTCTTACGATTAACATTGTTTGTTTTTTTTTGCTTAGCTGCTTCGGATTTTTTTGATTGGTTTTCGTGTTTAGCATAGCTGGACGGTTGATGGGAGGAGCCATGGATGTGATAAGGAGGGGGGGCTATGTTGTTTAATAATATTAATTGGCCCTGTCGTTGTATTGCGCCATAACGAATGTCTGTTATCGCTCGTTATGTTATGGATTCAGCCCAGACACCTGTGGAGTGCGAGCAGCCATGGATGCATGGCGGTGAAGGTAGCTAAGGTGTGGGCTAGTTGTCTGGGTGGGAAGGTGTGGTGCTGGTTTGTATTTTTTGGTTAGGTGTTCTGACGAACGGCTACAGCTAGTATGTTGTTTGCTGTGCAGTGAGTGGAGTCACAGATTAGGAAGTCAGGCATCATTGTTGTGAATGTAGGGTTGGGGTCGTTTGTGGAACCGTCATGCGACGAGTTGTATAATTTTCAGCGAGGTTCCGGTTGCGAATGACTGAGTCCATAAAACACATCATTATCGCATCCCCTAATACATTCAGATAGTGCTTACGCATTTTCTTTGTTGTCAGTCGACTTCAAGTGCTCAGGAGGGCTCATATAAAATTTGGTCTTTGCCCGTAAAAAACCTTTGAATGGTGTTTTCGTTAGTTTGGTGGTGATTTTGTTAACGGTTATTCACATCTATATTACGGTCATATATATACATTAGGAGCTTCTGCCATATATTTGTAGGGTCGGCAATCAAAGTCCAGACGTTATTATTTGAAGAATCATATCTTAAGCGACATAAGGTTTTTTTAAAGACATACTTGTACGGCCAGCTTTGAAGAGGCGTCAATGTTGTCGCTTTCTTATTTGTTAGAGGGTGGGTTGCACAGTTGGCAAACGACTTGCAGCCTTATTCATTCATGCTAGTTATATTCATTGGTTTAATGCTTAGTTGATGAAATTGGTGTTGAGAAACAAGGACTTAGCGAGGACTGCTTGCCGGGAGCAGCCGGATGTATTAGGAACGTAATTCTGTTTTCAGGGGGTTTGTACAGGGATGAAAATGTCTGTCCAATAAAGTCTGTCATCGCCGTCTCCCAAGTACCGGGCTCGGGGAGGGTGGGGGGTTTTTTCGCCCAAGATTGGTTCGAATAGATGGTAAATTCCACGCTGTACTTCTGGTTTTTTTATGTTGTTTACCACGGCATACCTTTGTGAAGGAGAGTATGCAGAATTCCTTTTTTCGTGGTTTTTTTTGTTTGTTTGTGGTGTTTGGTGTGTTTTTTTTGGTGTGTGATGGGGTGCGATAGTTTGTTTTGTTTTGTTTTTTTAATTAAGTATTGTATAACATTTGTTGTTTTCCTTTTTGTGGTTCCTTGCTTCAGTTCTTAGTGGGTCTGGAGAGGTTGGCACTTCATTAAGATAGGAGTAATACATTTGATACTCTATATCCGTAATATTTAATAGAGGGCTAATCTAAATAAATGAACAGCTGGGTGTCCCTGAAACATCTGAACTTTTAATTAGAATGGCACAGGTAAATCGCCGTAACACTCTAAAATGGTTACTCGAGCGAAAGCGCGGTCAGGAGGGTCTCTTGTGTTTTAATATTGCTTTGTACTAGTTGTCATTTTGTATTATGGTTTGATTGCCATTTGGGTCCGTTGTCACGACACATATGGCGTGCGCTTTTCGTGGTTTAGTGCCTTCGTGGTTGTTGTCGGCAGGGTGTTTGCTAGTTGATACGTTTAGGCGGCGTGAGCCAGCATGATAAAGTAGGAAGTGCGACTGAAGGATCTTTCACCTTGTCGTTTTGTTAAATCCGGGTAACAAATTTGGGGAACATTATATGTACAGTCATTGTGTTCGTACCTTCGTTAGTCTATCCCTGGTTTAAGTCACATGGCCTTTGCAAAATACTAAAGAGGATTACATTACTCTTTTCGGGATTTCCGGCATTTATTTCTATCTGAGTATGACGGCTATGGGAAAGATATGTATGATGGTACTGGCAGTTGTTTTATTTTAAATTTGAATACTGAGTTTCGATAGCTGGGTGTGGTGTGGACAGTGCTGGCCTAGGAGCTGAAGCAGGTTAGTTTCGGTATAATTGCAAGAGGAATCTCTAGGATGTTACAGTTATTCTTTTGTTGGAAGTGTTGTATCATACTGATATTAAGCTATTCTAGTATAGAGTACATGAAGTAGAATAAGGTATTGTTGGAGTACTGGTTTAATGGTATATTTATGCTGTGGTGAGGGTTTAGTGGTGGGCAGATCATTTCCATGGCGTTAGGTGATTACAGTGTCAATCTGTTTTTGTTTGGAGGGGTCTTCGCAGTAGTATGTGTAATGGACGTATAGTGTTTTAATTGCCTGTTCGTAAGAGATGTTCGTGGATGAGGAAGCTTCGCTTGTTTCGCCAGGTGGTTAACTGAAATTCATCTCTGTAACTATATTAGTTGTTTTTGATATGGACATACGCATTGCTTTATTGTTTGCCTGTTCATTCGTCTGTGGGCGTGTCTCTCTCTCGTCCCCTCGCCCTCGTCGTTCTCTGCTCTCTGTTCTGCTCTCTCGCTCTCCGTCTCTTTTCGTGCTGCTCTATTGTGCTTTTGTGTTCTTTTCCTCATTCACACGTCAGAACCGGCGACCAAACACACGGCGGTGTACTGTAGATGAGCAGCTTATTAGAGTCTTCTTCGGTTCGCGGCGCCTAAATTTGGGTTTCCCTTGTTACCCACTCTCGCTCCAATCCTACGAGACATTTGTCATCAGTCACCTTTGCCGAACAAGTGGGCGAGAACTGTTAAGATCATGGATATCAACAGTCTTCGAACCGGAATAAACTTTGGAGGTGGGACTCCTTTGACAATGCGACAACCATTAATTAAATAATCGTCTCTCAGTCATACCTTGATTTAGGTTTTTATATTTATATTCATTGAGTTTATTATTTTAGTATTAGTATATTATATGATATATATATATATATATATTACGTGGGAATTGCACTGGGGTTAAGCTTTACTGGAACGGGTGGTGCAAAGGTGAGTATTATTGGGAGAGTGCTCAATATAAAAATAGAGCTAATTATATAAGAAATAAAATAAATAAAGGTTTTATATATTTACTTATTTGATGAAAAAGGAACAGTCACGACCATTTGGTTCATACATACGTATTGCGGTAAAAGTATGCATGAACAAATGGTCGTGACTGTTTCCTTTGTCATCAAATAATAAATATATGAAACTTTTATATTATTATTTTTAATTTATATATTATATATATATGAGGTAAGGTAAAAGGATAGTGGACAAAAAATAATAACGTCAACAAGTCTGAGAGTTCAGAAATATTTCGTCTTTAAATAAGGACATTTCAGCCTAATGACTTTTATTCAAAGCAAAAATTACGTACATGTGTTGTGATTTGAAGAAGGGAAGTGAGGGTAGGGAGGTTAGGGGGTTATTCCCCCCTAACCTCTACACTCATTCCTCCTACTTTGTTGAGTTATTATTTTTTTTGTCCACTATCCTTTTACCTTACCTCATACTGTCGGATTTTACTCCAACACCCCTATCTTCATATATATTTTATATATATATATATATATATATATATTATATATATGCGGTGGCATTGGCACTGGTTACAGCTTTTTACTGGAACGGTGCAAAGTGCAGTATTATTGGGAGAGTGCTCAATATAAAAATAGAGCTATTATATAATAAAATAAAATAAATATAAGGTTTATTAGTTTACTTATTTGATGAAAAAGGAACAGTCACGACCAATTTGGTTTCATACATACATATTGCGGTTAAGTATGCATGAAACCAAATGGTCGTGACTGTCCTTTTCATCAAATAAATAAATATATGAAACCTTTATATATTTATTTTATTTTATATAAATTATATATATAATATATATATATTAATTATGTGTGTGTGTGTGTGTGTGTGGTGTGGATGAATATAAAAGGAAAGGGGATACCACACATATTAATTGATTCGATTGTCTATGTTGATTATTCACCTTTCCTTTCCCTTTTATATGTGTTACCATTTTTCAGAATTTTCGTAACTGTATTTTTCATAATATGTATATATATATATATTATATATTATATATATAATAAATATATATATTATAACCAGTTTATTTGGTGTAACTATTATTCCATGGGAAGAGAAAAATATGTTTGCATCGTTTCAAGTCACATAAGACACTTAAATTTTTTATGTATGCGATTACAAGCAACATGAATTAAACATTCAGTTATATAAAAATAATTCTCAACTCTCCGTATTCTTTCGCACGCAACAGGTAAGACTTCGTTGATACGCAAAAGGAGAAAGGAATTTTTTTTTAACAGATAATTTGATTGTTTTGTTTTCTATTTCTTAAATTTTATAATGAAAGATACAGAATTGTCTGTCAAACTCGAGTAAAGTCTTATATCTTCTATGTGCGATGTTCTTTCAGAAGAAAGAGCATTTTGGCCTCTTCCCAGCTTCGTTTATTATGGGCCTGGTTAAAATAAAAGCAATTAAGACAAAGTAAATATATATATATATATATAATATATATATATATATATTATATATATAAATATATATACATACATACATACATACAAACACATTAAATATCGCCAGGGCTTGGTTCTTTAGCAACATAATAGAGATTTGATTTATATTCGCGAAGATAATTAAAAAATAAAATTTAAATGATAACAGCATGGATTTTTTTTTTCATTTAATACTTTAGATAGTAGACATTAACATTTCTTTTCAGAGTAGCTGGATCAATGCAAGGTCTATTTTTTTTTACATTGGGATTCAAATGGGGGTATCCCACGAGGATTCAACTCACGATTCAGTAATAATGGATCTGCGGGACTAACTTTAAAAAATCACCCTCTAAATGAGTTAAACAAATATATCAACAAAGAACAGTAGTACAAACATATACCAATGAGACGGTATATGCGAAGCTGTCTTATCGGCTGTCTGCTGAAATACTAACTATCGCTTTAGTACCGACCCTGCTGCTATTTATAATTGGAAGAGTTCATCGTGCGTGGTAAACTACCATAACAGTTTTATTTTAAACTCGTATTACCATGGTTGATTCGCTTATGAGTGATCGTAGGTAAATTCTCATTGCTCCTTGAATCTATTTAACTGACCCTTGATTTTTTGTAAGTTTATCAGCCACCTAGTCTTATTTTACTATTGGGTATAAAAGTTACACACGCAGGCACCGGGGATGGGATCATTTGCTGCAGAGACGGCTAGGGCTGTACACAGCGTTGAAGTAAACAGCCAGTTGCAGGCTTGACTGTGACGGTAGAGTTACCTGATAGTCGACCAGCAACACTCCTCAAACCAAAACAATATCAGAGTTTCCAATATTTATAAATGTACAATACTGTCATTTTTATTTTGAATATAACGATTTTGCCAAACGCGCGGCACCGGTTTTATAACACTTACTGCTATAGCGGATTTGAAATATTTTTTGTTTTCTATTATACGCAGGTAGTAACTAATCTCAATCCACAGAAAGCGTTATAATATAGACAATAGGAAAGCCATGGACTGCATAAACAGATTTTTCACATTTGCTAGCGTATTTTGCTAAAAGGAAACCTTGCATTCCTTCTTACCAAGTATATCGGCCACTTCCTTGGTGCTACTGCTTATGGAGCGGCAATGTTTACACAGTACACGACAACAAGCAAAATGACGCGACCAGGCTCAAAACTCCGATCAGGTGACGGGAAGAGTACTAATTATACGCACGTATGCGTAGGACTCCAGTGTGATAATAGTAAATATATGAATTTGTGGCTCTCTGCATCTCTGCTTTTATTTGCAAACTGTGTTAAACTTAGTTGATCATAAGAGTGAGAGTATGGTTAATTTCTTTGTCTTTTCGGTCTGTTTAGATAAACGTTGACTTTTGGAGGGTTCCCTTCACTTGTTATTGGCATTCTTTCGTCTACGAGAGACGATGGAGTAGTGTCCAATATATTTTTTTATTGGAACTACGTAGACTGGGCGGGTTCATATGGAGGATGTGCTGTTGCCCTAGCAGCGAACCCCCCCTCTCCCCAATGCCGTAGTGATCCAAAAGAAAAGGCAAGAAGCCAATACAGTTTGGCAGCGGTAGTGTCGCAGGTGTTGCTTTGTAGCACTGGATTTCAGCATCACTCCACCTTAGGGAATCCGGCTCCTGATTCGTTGTCGGGGTTTACTCCCCAACTTTGATAGGTCTTACTTTTTATTCTTAATTCTGAGATGGTTGTCGTGTAATGGTTATCATAATAGGATATAGAAACGGTTAACTGAGTTCAAATACGTTCAAATTAGTTCAGCAACCAGTCTAGGAGAAGGAAAATCTCAATTGAAACCTGTAAAACTCCATTTAAAAAGTAGCCATGTGTTATGTTCGTGTGGAGGGGTTGGTATACAAAGTGTGTCAAAAAATTATCGAGCTTTTTAATACTTTTCGACACACCTTGTATTCTGAAAAATTAACGTCCCATTCATTCTTCACTTCTATCTTGGTAAATACAGCTTTAAAATCTGTACTTTTTGACACACTTTGTATTCTGAAAAAAATTAACGTTACATTTATTTGTCATTCCTATCTTGATAAATACAGCTTCAATCTCGATACTTTTTTGACACACCTTGTATATATAACGATAGATAGAAAAAAAGTCTCTCGACTAGAATAAGCTTTTTTTTATCTCTATGCGCCATGTTTTTCAGAATATGAGCATTTATAGCTCCCTATGTTTCCTTGGCCGGTCTAGCTCAGTCGGTAGAACGTACGGCCAGAAATCACAAGGTTCCTGGTTCGATACCGGCCCACGCCAACTCAGCGCATAAGAAGCACAGGGACATGTGCGTTAAAATGAGGAGCTGATGGCAGGTGTGGTGCTCCACCTCAGACATTAAAAATAATCTCCTTGGTCTAGCGCTAGTTATAAGGGGATAGACTCCCTCGTTGTATCCTGACATTAGACCGCCCCGACGACTAATGATTCCTTGTATACATATTGACATACCATATTGTGAATAGCGACACTTTAAGCCATTTTCTCACTATAGATTTCTGTAACGTGGCGGTCGCGATATTTTCACGGTACCCAAAGCTGATATAATTGTATAGCGGGTCTTGTCAACGTGCCTCCAAATTCACGACACAAAAAAGGGCTTCTGCACGTGGCGGTCATCTTGTTGATAAAAAAGTACAAGCGCGAGAAATATATCGTCACAAGCTGCTTAGCTTTTATTTCCAGGGCTAGTCTCGTGGGCTGTGTCGGAGAGGAGAAAAGGCAGAGAGAAAGAGAGAGAGAGAGAGGACACTGTTAAATTCCGGTGATCCCACACTAGGCACCAGAGGCCCGTCCGTTCCCCTAGGCCTCGGAAAGCAAAAAGAGACCGGTATTTTTCTACGTCGTTCCACGTCACCACGTGACTTCCGGTTCCAGTCAACACCCGAAACTTCCGGTTGACACTCAATTCTCCATTCGGGGGTCACGCCCCGGTCAGATCATCGTTCATCACTCCACGCTTTTTCAAAGCCTCCACCTTGTCTCATTTCTTCCTGCTCCTTTTTCTATAGTAGGGCTCGCAAAAGTCAGGACCTTCATTATCTCGTTACATTTCACTTATCCGTCACTGGAATAATATTTGCCTCTCAAACACTCTTTCATGGGGCCGAAGAGATGATAGGCGGAAGGCGCTAAATCTGGTGACTATGGAGGATGGGATAAAGTTGATCACCCGAATTAGGAAAATTTCTCCCTTGTCCTTCTGCTTGTGTGTGATCGAGCATTGTTATGTAGAAGGAGGACATTGTCGTCCTCAGATTCTTGCTCTGAGTCTTGTTAGGGTCTAAATTTAGGCTTTAGTCTTATAATAAAAACTTCACATGCAATAAAGAAAATGGCATTACTTCTTGACTCACCCATTTTATACGCAAATAGAAAGAAAGATAGCGCTATGTAACATTGGTATGGATGTAACATTCTCATTTAAAAACAGCGGGGTCGTGTTAGCTCAATCGGTAGAGCGTTCGGCTAGAAACCACAAGGTTCCTAGTTCGATACCGGTCCTCGCCAACTCAGCGTATGAGTAGCACAGAGATCTGTGAAGTAAAGTATGGAGCTGATGGTAGGTGTGGCGCTCCACCTCAGACGTAGAAATAATTTCCTTGGACTAGCGCTATCGCTGATTGGCCACCTCGACGACCTTTTTTATTCTCCGTTTAAACTGATCTTGTATTGCCTCCTGCCAGTGTCAGGGAAGAACGGCTAAATACATGCCCATAGTTTAGGGAATAAAGTAGTTAGTAAGGGGATAGTTTCTCTCAGTTGGTAGATTGGGTTATTTAGCCTTTGTTAAGCAACCAGTCTAGGAGAAGGAATGATGTGAGAAGATAGAAAAAAAAGGGAAGATACCCAAGGAGGCATAACAAACAAATAAATAAAGGAGTTGGTCATTTGGTTGTTTTGTTTTATGGTAAATCAACCCTTTTCAGGTCATTTGGTTGTTTTGTTTTATGGTAAATCAATCCTTTTCAGGTCATTTAATACCAAATCAAGTTGTTTTCTACTGGACCCGTCAAGGAACACGGAACACTTGTATTTATAAAAAGATAAGATTATATCTTTATTTCATCGGTTGTGTATAGACTGAGAGTCGTTAGCAGGGGTTGCACATACACAGAGCCTTTGGGAGTTCTCTGCAAGCAATCTCGAACCTGATCTCAGTCTGCCTAATCCATGGGCCCTTTTATCATTGTTCAACTCACAGGGCCACGCCTCCCTAACTTTGACACCTATGTAGTTTTCTGTAGACACACCTCATGCATGGAAATCGCAAGGTTCCTGATAGAATACCGGTTCTTGCCAAATCAGTGCATGAGTAGCACAGCAGCAATTATTCATAACATTCTTGGTTTAGCTCAGTCG
>CM042167.1:80729280-80754280 GCA_023376005.1 Doryteuthis pealeii
CGTTTTAAGTAGAGCGCCACACTACCATCAGCTCTTCACTTTACCGCATAAATCCCTGTGCTACTCATTCGCTGAGTTGGGTGGAGAGGTTGGTAAATATATATAACTTTGTGATGAACATCAATTTAGCTTAACACCCTTTGACATGAATATATAAAGATTCAAATATAGTTGAATTTTAAAAACTGGATTTCAAAAATTATTGGACAGGGCTTTCTTTTTGTTCTTGTTTTGCTCATATTAACATTGCATTTACAAGAATCTGGAAAATATCTTAATTAGCCATAACTGCTCTCATGTTTTAGCTAAAACTGTTATAGTATAATTTGTTGTATTGCTCTTGTAATGTTAGTTCTTAATATATTTACTGTTGATAATTTTGAAGAGTCATTATCATTCCAAAAGTTGTTTGGTCTATTGAATTCTTTTTTTCGATTTTTTTCTGTAAGAAAAAAATGATTTACTGAAAGATTATCAAACAGAAAAATACTGGCTAATATATTGACCCTTAGTTTAGCTCCTCTCCTTCCTTGTAACCTGCAATGTACAGACATGATTATAACATAGGTGACTGCACCAATATGTTTTCTGATTTCGTTTCTGCTGAGCAAAGAAATTCCCATGTTGAAATTCATACAAGACTGACTTACAACACACCTGTCCAACAAGATAATAAATGCTGTTTTCTAAGTTTTTTCACCTCAGAGATGCTGATAGGTACGTGTCCTGACTGACACAAGGGCAATAGGGTTGGGAAAATCATATAGGTGCTAGAGGCCCGTGGTCTAATGGTTAGAGTCGTAGGAAATGGACTCGTCAACGCGAGTTCAATTCCTGGACGAAGCTGTTGGAATTTCACATGGCGCTAATACCCTTGGGAAAGGTATGAATCCAATTCTCCCTCCAGCTATGGATGAATAGCAGGGTAGACTGGACTCTTTAACCATGGCTAGATAACTAGTCTAGGAGAAGGAAAACTCTGAATTCAAACCTGTTAAACTCCGCTTAAAAATTGACCTTGTGTCGCATCCTGCTCGTGCGGAGGGGTTGGTAAATATTTATAGGTGCTAGGGCTTGACGTGACCTCTCCGACCGCCCGTCTAGCCCAAGGTAGGGCCAAAGTGGAGTATTGCATGTCATGAACTGCTCATCCACCTGGGTTCTATCCTTAAGCATCACGGGTCGCCACCCACGGCCAACAGGTGGCCCCATTGGGGGAGTCTTACCCCTATGCAGAGGTGCAGTCGGTGCATTCTAACGCCTCAGCCGACTGGGCGGTTAGTTATATAGACACACTCCCTGTCACTCAGTCCAAATAGCATTGGATAGTAATTGACAATTACCTGTTGACTCTGAAAACGCTGTTGACTCTGTGTTCACGCTAACATAACTTAAAGCTTGTCCAGCGGAAATCTTGGCAAAGAATCGTTTGGTTCTTCCTTGGTGCTCCTCAGTATTGCAAGTCCTTCGTCAATAATTGCAAACGAACGTCTCTCTGTATCAGTGATTAAGTAGTCAACCAGCCACGCATTCGGGCTGTTTATTGGATGACGTTTAAACCACGTGACCTCGCTTATTCAATAAATCGAAGTGGTGTATTGTAGCACACCTTATATCCAAAATATTCCAACAGTATATAGCAGTCGATGCCCTTCCTATGCATGCATTAACATCACTATCTGTGGGTGAGATATTACTACCCATGTACGTGAACACGTCCACCGATTTTATAGGCTTACCATCGAGTGTGGAGATTTGTTAAAAATTTGTTTAAAACTTAATATTTGAACTCGGGTCACCGAGTTCATATTATGAGTGTATAAACATGTGTGTACATATGTGTATGTATGTATGGGTGCATTTCTATGTGTGTGTCTGTGTGAGAGAAATAGAGCGAGTGAGAGAGACAGAGACAGAGACAGACAGAGAGACAGAGAAAGAGGGGTGGAAGCAAAATCGACCCTCTGTGTGTATGTGCTTTTTTCATGTGGAGATGTACCCACATGTTTTTATGTGTGTTTGTGTGAGAGAGATAGAGAGACCGAGAGAGAGAGAGAGAGAGAGAGAGAGAGAGAGAGAGAGAGAGAGAGAGAGAGAGTGAGTGAGAGAGATTGGGGGAGTGGTAGCAAAATCAACACTGTGTGTGTGTATATGTGCTTTTTTCATGTGGAGATGATTTCATGTGGACATTTGTTTGTGTGAGTGATATTGGAGAAGAGAGAGAGAGAGAGAGAGAGAGAGAGAGAGGAGAGAGAGAGAGAGAAGAGAGAGAGATTAGAGAGAGAGAGGGGGGAAGTGGTAGCAAAATCAACACTGTGTGTGTATATGTGCTTTTTTCATATGGAGATGTACCCACATTTGTATGTGTGTGTTTGTGTGAGTCATATTGACAGAGAGAGAGCAGAGAGAGAGAGAGTGAGAGAGAGAGAGAGAGGAGAGAGAGAGAGAGAGAGAGAGAGAGAGAGAGAGAGAGAGAGAAGGTGGTAATGATGGAATAGAATTGAAAGCTGATACACAATCAATTAGAGACGCACACACAAGAATGATAGATAGAGATAGATAGATACATATATTGATTGATAGATAGATAGATAGATAGAGATAGATAGAGAGAGAGAGAAAGAGAGAAAGAGAGTGTGTGTGTGTGTATGTGAAGAGAGAGAGAGAGAGGAGAGAGAGAGAGAGAGAGACGGACAGAAAGAGCATTAAAAGCAGAGAGAGTGAAAGAGAAAGCCGGGTGGAAGCAAAATCGACCATGTGTGTGTATGTGAAAACAGTTTTCTCTGTGTTCATACGGAGTCTAGTGTTCCTTGCTTACTACTCCAGCTCTCTGTGATTCGGCTGGTGCAGGTGTATTTGCAAGAGGCACATGTGCAAAAATAGTTAAAAGAAAGTCTGTTTTTAATTATGTTACCACTGAAAATATTATCTTTGTTCGATACGGTTCAAAAATGAAAAATATATGAACGAAGATCGGCGTCATGGGAAGTTGTAATAAATGTAAACTAATGATTTTTTTTTCATTTTCATTTTCGAATGCCGGAAAGTTTAACATTTTCCTGATACTTATTAACTGATCCAGCTTTTATCTTAAGTCTACCTATATATATATATATATTATATATATATATATATATATATATATATATATATATATTATGTTAGAAAATTTTAAACTATAAACCAATTACCTGAACTGTGTCTGCAACCGATAAGAATATGCTCATACGTGTACAAGAATATATATATATATATATATATATATATATATATATATATATATATATATGTATACATATATATATATATATACTAGCAAATATATGCACCTCCGGGTGCAAGTATTTAAGTTTTAATGTAATAAAATATTGTATTAAATTAGAAAGGCCAATGAAACTAAATAAGAATACAGATAAAAAGATTTGAAAACAGAGGGAGTATAATAAAATATTTGAAACAGAGGAGTATAATAAAAATGAAAAACTGAAACTTACTCTTCCATCACTCTCGTCTTTCATTGTTATTTTTCTAATTTAAGTATTTAGTTAAAAGAGAAGTAAAGAATAAAATGACACTTATCTTTTCTTGTTAATGGATTTCATTTAAGATTCATTGAAGAGATTTTTGCTTATATTCATTAAAATAAAACCAAACAGTTAGAAATCAATAATACTAAGCACATATTTATTAAATTCGATTTTTTAATATTAATATGCAAATTAGCCTTCCCGTTCACATTGTAAAGCGCTATTTTGTTGTATATATAAATATAATTGCATGTTGTTAGTATGTAGATATGCTTAACAGTATTAATAATGTAAGACAATTTTATTAATAATTGAGGTTTAGATAAAATTAAAATCATGGAGAATGTGATGTCAATAACTAAGAGAATTGTGACTTGAGTAGGAATATAGTTTCGGTTACAGACAGAAAAACGCACAATCTCCATTATAATAAGATATATATATCATAGAAAACTAGATCTAAAATATCATTAAACCGGTAATGGATAGACTTTTGTGTCGGGATGTGTTGGAATTATTTTGTTTTTTTTATTGTGTCACATTTTTTTCTTTTGTCATATCCTGGTCGTGCAGGATGTAGTTTTTGTAGTTTTTTGACACACCTTATATTCTGAAAGAAAAAAATAACGTTCCATTCATTCTTCATTTCTGTCTTGGTAAATACAGCTTTAAACTTGATACTTTTTGACACATCTTGTATTCTGAAAAAGTAATGAATGGAAAGTTATTTTTTTCAGAATACAAGGTGTGTCAAAAAGTACAAAAAAATTAGATACTTTTTTGACACACTTTGTTTATTAAAAGAGCGCTTATTGTTTTATCTTATTAGATGGGTTCGTTCATTTAGGGCTTTCCTAATCACGACACGGGAACACGGCTGTTAGGTTTAACCATTAGTTTTATCTGCGCTATTCGGACTATTGTCCTCATCTTTATTGTTATTTGTACAAGGTTTCGGCCGATATATCCTCCGTCCTTCTTCAGGTATTTCTTGTCGGACTTGGGAACATTCTCAGACTTGGGAACCTTCTTTTTGAACTCGGTCCAATTGGATACATGGCCTAGTGGATAAGGTAGTTAGGTTAAGACAGTTCTAAGTGACAGTGATCTCTGGATCCCGAGTTCAATCCTGAGTGGAGGCAGTTAGAAAAGTAATTAACACAACTCCTACGCCAGCAATGGTTAGCGGAATGAGAACAGGATACCCCCGTGGACTAAATAAAGGGTTAGGTTCAAAGTTCCGTGTTGGCTCCCGATTACGACAAGAAAGTTCCCGAGTTCGAATAGAAGGTTCTTGGGTCCGAGAAGGTTCCCGAGTCCGAGAAGGTTCCCGAGTCCGACAAGAAATACCTGAAGAAGGCCGGAGGGTATATCGGCCGAAACGTTTTACAAATAACAATGAAGATGGGGACAATAGTCCGAATAACGCAGATAATACTAAGCAGTGATACTATTTATACCTTCTATTAGATTTTATGATATTTTTATTACATCACGTACATAGAGAGATTACCGTTTGGTTTGATTTCTTTGTTTACCGCCCTGTCGTCTGCACCTCTGCAGAGGGGTAAGACTCCCCCAATGGGGCCACCTGTTGGCCGTGGGTGGCGACCCGTGATGCTTAAGGATAGAGCCCAGGTGGATGAGCAATTCATGACATGCAATACACCACTTTGGCCCTATCTTGGGCTAGACGGGCGGTCGGAGAGGCCCCTCCGATCAATCGGCTGGTCACGTCAAGCCCTAGCACCTATATGATTTTCCCAACCCTATTGCCCTTATGGCAAGCCCCAAGCTCTTTTTATCATATGGGTGCTAGAAGGCGGTGGCTGCGGGTCTACATGTCCTGGGAATGACGTTAAACTCTATCTAATGGTGAGGTTCCAGTTTTGGAGGTTTGGGGAATGTGGAGCACCCCTTCATCACCATTGCTCCCTGGTCCACTCTGACCCGGAGTGGTAGTACCTGTTAGGGTCCTATCTATGGGTTAAATTAGAAAAATGTATTTATAAAAAATTGTATTATCCATTAAGAATTGATTTATTTCAAAACTTTATCGGCATTAAATGACCCACTGAGGTTGATATGCCGTAGAATAAAACAAAACACACAAAACATTCTTTGTTTAGTAGCATAACAACCTTCCTGGGTTATTTAATGCCAAAAAAATAGAAGAACAGCAGTGATACTATTTATACGTCGTATCGGATTTTGGCGTTATGCGTAGCTGAATAAATCGGATATCAGTCAATTTTCTGCCCCATCAAATCAGCTGCTACCGAATGTATCGTGCACTTACTCACCCCAATTTCCTCCATATTTTGTCTGGAAGCGTCACGTCAGTTTATTGTCGAAAGTAATTGCTTCAAATTGAATTTAGCTTATCAGAGTTGCAGATTATCAATGGCGAATGTCTGACTGCAAATTTCAAGTGTTCATTTTAATAGCTATACATTCACCGAGTCTCCCTAAAGTGCATCAGGTTACAATTGAAATAAATAGAGCGTTAAAGTTAATAAAGATAATCTGAATTTTCTACTGAATAGTTTTTATGAGCTACGCAATGCATACTCTGAGGAGGGGAAGTCCCTTTGGCGAAGTGGCAACCGTACTGGACTACGAAATCGAAGTAAATGAGTTCGAACGCCAGTCGCACTTTTACGTTCACATTCGGACCATTCCTTATTCTCCGTTAGTGGTTATTGTTCGGACGAAAGAAGGAAACAAACACGCATATAAAATACAGACACATGTATTATCAAAAAAGTGAATTCGGAAAATGTATAAAGCTATCAAGCTTTTATTTATGGGTTAATAATATCACTGCTGTTCTTCTACAAGGGTGGTTTTTGCATTAGATAACCAATAAATTTTCTACTGAATAGTTTTTATGAGCTACGCAATGCATACTCTGAGGAGGGGAAGTCCCTTTGTCGAAGTGACAACCGTGCTGGACTACGTAAATGTGTTGTATACTCTCTTTCCTTACTTTCTTACTTCTATTCTTCTAGCGTCTCTTAAAGCGTCTGGACTTTGTCTTGGGGACTTTGTGTCTGGTCTTCCATTGGGGATTTGCCTTTATCAGAAGCCCTGTGTCATTGGTAGTTTTTAGATAATAACACAAGACTTCGATTTAACTTAGATCCTATTTTAGTCTGAAATCCCCACCAGACTACCTACGCAGATCGAGTCGGCTGCGTGCATAATACGACTTTCCACCGTCGGGTTTTTGGCCGATATGACTAAAACTCTTTCTAATCTAAACCGGAAGAGGGTCTTCTCCACCGATTCTCACGGTATCCACCAGAAGGATCAGGATGAGGTCAAGCCTTGTCATTCAATCCTTCAAGGCCGTGGGCTGCAACTTATAACAGCCATTTTGGTTTCTACACTACTGTACATGAATATTAGGAATCTAATAATTATGTAAAAAATGATTTCGAACGCCAGTCGCACTTTTACGTTCACATTCGGACCAATACCCTTGGAATATGTATAAAGCTTTTATTTATGGGTTAATAATATCACTGCTGTTCTTCTACAAGGGTGGTTTTTGCATTAGATAACCAATAAAATTTGATATGCCATTAAACAAAGAAAATAAACCAAACCATAATCTCTCTATGTACCAGGTGGGTAATTGCATATCTAATCCCCCAGTCCATGTCACCCACCACCTTCAATTTTTCTAAAATTTTGTATAGGTGTGGACTATGTTAAAGTTAGACAGCCCCTAAAATTTGAGTTTCTAATTCAAAGAATTCGCGGAATTATGTTAACTTTCAGACTTTTTCAATATTATTTCTCGATTTCTTGGGCAAAAATGGTTTTATAAATCAATTTTTAGAAGTAGGGAAGTTCTAGAACTCATTTTACTTTGGTGTAGTGGGTAGTGTACTTGGCTGAAACATCGTAGTAAGCGGGATCGAACTACAGTTTTTTCTATTACTTTCACTTTCGGAATAATAACCCTATGAAAGATAAGAACTCCCCAATGTCTCATTTTATGGATTGAATAATACCACTATTGTTGATCCCTCGTGTTATGGGGTAAATAGTATTACTACTGTTCTTCTACAAGGATGGATATCGCATTAAATAACCCATGAAGATTAATATGCTATTAACCAAAGAAACGAAACGAAACCAAACCATAACCTTAGTACACCGACCCGGCCAACACCAGTGGACCTTACAAGCTGATAGCGTTGATCCCAAGGAGCCATCCCCCAGGCAACACCTGCCCCTTGATTTAAAGGGGCAGGGCTGGGTTTATTGCCCAGTGCCTGAGGCGCCCTCTTGAGGGGGAATGCCGAAGGGATCAACGCAATTTCCCCCCGCCACCCATGAGCTTCGGTTTGTGGGTGATCCCAAGTTAATAATTGTGCCTAACGCGTACAAGTGGGGTACGAGGTAATTACCGTAACCTTAGTGCACCACTAACACACAGTAACACACGCCATGTCACGGGGGAGAATGCAGTGGCTGTGTCCCCTGCAAAGGGATAAGACCTCCTAAAAAACGGTGATCATTTGTTTATGGGTCTCCAGTTCCGGAGATCTGGGGAGTGTAGAGTAACTAGTGTTCATTGCTATTACTTCCTGGTCCTCTCTGACTGAGTGATAGTTGTTACAATTATATGGGCCATCCTCTAGGCTTCAGGCAAGAGTGCGTGTCCAGCGGAAATCTTGAGTACAGAATCATTGGTGCTCCTTAGTATTGTAAGTTCCTTCGTCAATGATTGCAAATGGACGGTTCTCAGTACCAGTGCTTAAGTAGTTAACTATCCACGCATTATGGCTGTTGATTGGCGGAGGAATAGATCACGTGACCTCGCCTAGTCTATAAATTTAGGTTGCGTATTGTAGGGCACCTCACGTAATGTAATGGTTAGCAAGCTAGATTTGCAGACCACCGTTAGTGAGTTCGACTCTCACTGTCTTGTGCCACATCTAAGCGAAGCTTGGTAAATAACTACACATCGAAATATTACAACAATAGTATCTGTTAAGGTTCAATCAGTTAGTCAAACAGATATGTTATAAATTATTCATAATCGATAAGACCTTGTGCAAAACAAAAATCAAAAAAATCTCTTAAGAAACAATTATTCAAAAAATGTAAATATGTGCAAAAAAATAAAAAAAACGTGGTCACCTCTTGGCCTAAAATAACCCGACATTCTTTTATAATTAATCAATCAATCAAATCAATCAATCATTCATGTCTTTAAGATTGTTTCTTGTAAATAAGAGAATCTATATTTTTAATTAAAACTCAGGAACAAGTATCGCCATCATGGCTGCTCTTTGCCACGTTCAACGCGCATGCGCATATGCGAGTTTTGTTTTTCTGACAAAAACACCATATACAGAATAAATCAAATGGAATTGTTGAAAACAATTTCAAAGGCCTCAGTAAATTACAATTCGCGTTTTAAAACAATCAATTTAAAACATTTGAAAGAATCTGTAATAATGTTTTACTTTCGTAGAATTTTACCGATAAAATAAAACACAAAAAGAAAATTGTTCTGTTGAGTAAATTTGAACTTGAAATGAAAGAAATAGTTCAGCGAAGCATTTGGTCGCCATTTTTATCTATTTTTTAAAACTATTTTGCTGTGTCAGCTTTTAGCATTGTTAATGATGTAAGGATTTTTTTTTTGAGAGAGAGAAGTTTCCATCAGGATTCGAAATTGAAAAGAACAAAGTACTTATAGAGGAAGCCATTAATTTATTTAATCGTTCCCTGTTCCAGATTTGAAAGCTCGTGCTAGAATTAATATCACATATATTTTTTAGTTCAAATAACTCTTTCATTCTTAGTCAACAATACTTTAACTCAATTGAAAACATTTAAAAGACACCTTCAATGACCGTTAAGGTTGAAGTCAAATCAAAAATATTATAAAATTTATACGAGTGTATGTCAAATGTAATGCCACTTTGTTTATGACATGTATAATTACCAACACAGGAACATGTATCATACATCAAAATGAAGCTGGTCTTCTGAGGATCGCATCCATACTTCTCTCCATAGATGAGTCAAAAAGTAATGCCATTTTGTTTAGGACAGGTATAATTACCAACACATGAACATGTATCATACATCAAAATGAAGCTGGTCATCTGTGGATCACATCCCTATTTCTCCACATAGGTTAATCAAAAAGTAATGCCATTTTGTTTAGGAGAGGTATAATTACCAACACAGGAACATGTATCACACATCAAAATGAAGCTGTCCTCTGTGGATCACATTCCTTCTTCTCCATAAAGTTACCGTCTCTTTCAATAATAATGTTCTACCTTCTGTAGACAAACCAGTTTCTACAGAAATGACCAAGCCACAGTTCCGCAAATTTCGTGTGGACTGGGGAATCTACAAGAACATTACTGGAATTGCTAAAATGAACATCATTCCTCATCTGTATAATTGCTGCTGTGAGTCTGTTCAAACTAGTATTGTCAACACTGTGCCACAGTTCCTTGACATGCCAGAAGATGAACTCCTTGAGACAATTGAATCACTGGTTACTAGGAGTTCAAATCCCTCTGTCCATCGGCTTGCATTCCGTTCTATCCAACAGCATGAACATGAATCAATTCAGGAATATGAAATACGCCTGCGCACCACTGTTATTGAATGTGCGTATTGTTGTTCCCATTGCAATCACGATTTATCCGAGGACAATATCAAGGAACAATTTGTCAACGGACTATTCAATGAGTCCCTACAAACAGATATCCTTGCCAAGACCACCCAACTATCCAGCCTCGACTCTGTGATCAACCATGCCAAGGTATTTGAGTCGGCAGTTCGCGATCAAGCCAAGCTCCACGACTCAAGCGAAGTTCATGCTGCCCGTCTGTCAGGGTACAGAAATCAACAGCGAAAACGTGTTTCCCGAGCAAACAATCTGGGTCAGACGCCTCCAAATGCAGTATCTCACCCATTTCACCGAGCCCAGCAGTCAAACTTTCCTTGTTCTGGGTGTGGTAGCCTGCAACATTCATCATTTGCCAGGAAGACGATGTGCCCTGCATGGGGACAAACCTGCAGCAGCTGTAAGCGTCAAAACCACTTTTCCTCTGTCTGCCGAGCAGGATTCAAAGTAGCCGGGGTCGAACTCGTTGCGCATGTCCAATACAATAACGATAGGGACTGCTTCCGCTCAGCAAACAACGTTGAAATTGAAGAGATTCCAGCTACTGTTTCATCAGCGGACAGTCAGTCACGCAATGGTACTGTGATAAACATTTTCCCCGACAGCGGGGCCTCAATATGCATCGGCAACAGTAAACACCTGGAGCTTCTTGGTATGGATGGGTCTCTGTTACGCCCATTCCACAGGAGGATAGTTGCTGTTGGAGGCTCCTCTCTTCCATGTCATGGCTGGATCCCTCTTCGTTTCAATGTCAGTGGACACTCAACTACACAGCCCGTGTACATTTTGTGACAAAGTTGACAGACTGTACCTTAGTAGAACAGGTTGCATTGAGACAAACATTCTGCCACGGACATTTCCATACCCAATGACAGTTCACAATTCAGAATCCATTGCTACTGTTGATCTACCCGGAGAGGATCCTCCTCCAAAACCTAGCAAAATACCATTTGAGCCCATCCCTGACAACATCCCGGAGTTGACATCGTACATCAAAGAGGCATTCCGTTCAAGCACTTTTAATAACTCTGGGATATTCCCAGCTATGAACACGGAACCGGCAAAAATACACCTTATGCCAAATGCCACACCGTATGTACGGCACACTCCAATCCCAGTACCACATCATTGGAAGGCTGCAGTCAAGCAGAGTCTTGACATGGATGTGTCAAGAGGCATTATCACACCAGTCCCCATTGGCACCCCAGTCACGTGGTGTGCGCCTATGGTTGTGACCACCAAGAAGGATGGTAGCCCACGTAGAACTGTGGATTTGCAGCATCTAAATTCCTACAGTATCAGAGAGACCCATCATGTTCAAACACCATTTCAACTCTCTGCTCAAATCCCATCCAATACATTCAAATCAGTGATAGATGCCACTGATGGCTACCATGGCATACCATTGCATCCAGACTCCCAGCACCTCACAACCTTTATTACTGAATGGGGACGGTATCGGTATCTGCGATTGCCACAGGGATTCAAAGCATCCGGTGATGCATACACACACCGATTTGACAAAGTCATTGACAACATGGAGAGGAAGGCGAAAATCGTAGATGATACCCTGTTGTATGACAACTCTATCGAGGGACATTTTTTTCATATATGGGACTTCCTTACCCTTCTTGCCAACAACGGTATTGTGGCCAATATTGACAAATTCCAGTTCTGCAAGGAAACTGTTGAGTTTGGTGGCCTTGTGATCACACCAACGGGTATACAACCATCCCCAAAGATATTGACAGCAATTGAGAACTTCCCAACACCGGCCAACATCACTGATGCACGATCATGGTTCGGCTTAGTGAACCAAATCTCATGGGCATACGCCATAAGTTCTATCATGGAACCATTCCGAGAACTGATCAAACCAAACAAAAATTTTTTCTGGGACGACAACCTCAACCAGCTCTTTCATCAATCCAAAAGAGTCATTGTTGACTGTGTAAAATCTGGCGTCTCCTTGTTTGATTTCAACAAAACCACATGCTTGCAGCCAGATTGGAGCCGCACAGGCATTGGATACCTCCTTCTCCAACAGCACTGTTCATGCGACACGAATAAAGCTCCAACATGTTGCAAGGATGGGTGGAAAGTTATTCTGGCAGGGTCAAGGTTCACAAACAAAGCAGAACAGGGGTATTCCCCCACTGAAGGTGAGGCCTTAGCAATTTCTTGGAGCCTTCGACACTCTCGTTTGTTCACGCAGGGCTGCCCAAAGCTGATCGTTGCGACTGATCACAAACCGTTGGTGGGTGTTTTCAACAATCGCGAACTTGATTCAATAGACAATCCACGGTTGTTCCGCTTGAAAGAAAGTACTCTCGGTTGGTCCTTCAAAATTATTCATAGTCCCGGAAGGTGGCACCTCGGCCTGATGCACTGTCACGCCACCCAACAATATCAGAAATTTCTGCAATCCATGAATCAACTCTTGATGATGATGACAACTCAGATCACTCTGTTTCTTTCAAAGCATATGGTCTGGGGGACCTTTCCAAAAAACACCATCTCATTGGATACAGTGTATGAGTTTGGAATGAAGGACCCTGGATATCAAAATCTCATTCAGCAGATACAGGAAGGGTTCCCAACATCTCAGAGGGAGCTGGATGATGAAATGCGCCCATATTGGCAAATGCGCGACCGCCTTAGTTGTGCAAATGGTATCATCTTTCTTGACAAACGTATTTTGATCCCTGCTAAACTGCGTAAGGTAGTACTTGAGCACTTGCACATTGGACATCAAGGCATTTCTTCAATGAAACTGCGTGCCCACCAATCAGTATATTGGCCGGGGCTTCATCGTTCCATAAGCCAATATCGTGATAGTTGCAAGGATTGCCTTCAGCACACACCATCCCAGCCCTCTGAACCATTGACTTTTGACGAACCTGCTGAGTATCCATTCCAAAAGATTTGCATGGACTACTTTGAAATTGAGAATAATCACTACTTGGTGACTGTCGATCGTTTCAGTGGGTGGCCAATAATCCATCATGTTGAACATTCTGCCACAGGCCAGCTCCTAGTCGATGTCACAAGAGAAATATGCTGCACATATGGAGCTCCTCAAGAAATAAGTTCAGATGGGGGTTCCCAATTTACCTCAGAGAAATTTCAGTCATTTCTATTGGCTTGGGACATCAAACACAGACTCTCCTCTGCCGGTTACCCTCAATCCAATGGACGGGCCGAAGCCGCGGTCAAGTCAATGAAACGCATTCTCCATGACAACATTGGCGCAAATGGCACCCTCAAGTCTGACAAAGTTGCCCTGGCTCTTTTGCAATATAGAAACACTCCAATACGTGATGGTCTCAGCCCGGCACAAATTCTGCTTCATAGACAGCTGAGGGATGGAGTCCCAACCAACCCGACATATTAAAAGCTGCACCCTGAGTGGATCCTAACGGCTCGGAAACGCGAACAGCTGACGTCCAAACGCAACACTGAGAGCCGCAACAGATATAACATTGGCACCCGAGAGCTTGAAACCCTTAAGGTGGGGACAGATGTAGTCATACAGAGCAAACTGGGTCGACACAGGTGGAACAAGACGGGTAGAGTTGTCGAGGTCCTTCCAAACAGGCAATATCGAGTGAAAGTCAATGGTTCAGGCCGCATAACCTTGCAGAACCGCAGGTTCCTTCGACCTAATGCTATCAAATATCCTCACCCAATCTCACTTTATCCAGAAGTTCCAATCACAAATTCAGCATCCATGAATACCCAGGCAGAGACTACTGTTGTCATCAACCCTCATGAATCACCCAAAGGCCTCTCAATGAATTCTGTACCTGGATCGAATGAACCCCTTGTCCACCCTGAGCCATCACAACCAGGTACCGAGTACGTGAGCACCAACTCGACCACCTCAACAGAACGTGCTCCATTGACACAAAACATGCCCCGGGCATTGAGGAGATTACAACCATACAACAAGCCGGGTCTCAAGGAATTCTAACTGCCCTCACATGGACTGAAGCCCCTTCGGTGGGGGAGATGTAGACACCTCTAATACTTTTGTTACTTCATGTTTCAGGCATTGTTGGGTGGTCTCCCTTATCCTAAGTGATCATCAGTTCCCTTAGCCCAACACCTTCTAATGAGAATATGTGTCCCTGTCCCATAAAATTCTGTTGACTGTTCTTTGAGCCACTTCTTCACATGAGAGTGAGTAAATAAACAATGTGTTTATTTGATATGGCTTTTAGCCGACACATTTTGGAGGATATGTGCTTAATTGAAGTCATACCTAATTAATTAATAAAAAAATAATTAGTTAACAATTAATGAATTTTAGGCGGGCATATATGTTCATATGTAAGGCTAAACAAATCTCGATTCGTCTACGTGCTGATTTGAAAGCCCTATTCTACAGGTACTTGTCAATAATCTATGTGGTAGCATAGACTATGCAATGTACTGACATAAACTAAAATAACAATAAAATCTTATTATAATGGAGATTGTGTGTTTTTCTGTCTGTAACCGAAACTATATTACTACTCAAGTCACAATTCCCTTAGTTATTGACATCACATTCTCCATGATTTTATTTTAACCTTTTTAATAATTAATAAAATTGTATTACATTATTAACACTGTTAACCATATCTACATACGAATAGCATGCAATTATATTTATATATACAACAAAATAGCGGTTTACAGTGTGAACGGGAAGTCTAATTTGCATATTGATATTAAAAAATTGAATTTAATAAATATGTGCTCAGTGTTATTGATTTCTAACTATTTGGTTTTATTTTAATGAATATAAGCAAAAATCTCTTCAATAAATCTTAAATGAAATCCATTAACAAGAAAAAATAACTGTAAGTTTATTCTTACTTCCTCTTTTAACTAAATACTTACATTAGAAAAAATAGCAATGAAAAACGAGAGTGATGGAAGAGTAAGTTTCAGTTGTTCTATGTTTCAAATCTTTTATCTGCATTCTTATTTAGTTTCATTAGTCTTTCTAATCTAATCTAATATTTTATTACATTAAAACTTAAATACTTGCACCCGGAGGGTGCATATACTTGCTAGTAAGTGTAATAATTTTAAGTCTAATATTAAAAGAAGTGTAACAATTTTTAATCACGAGAAATGTGTACATTATAAACTATTCGTAGAATACACAGAACGAATCTGGAAAGGAGGCGGCCTAATAACATGTCAGGTTTACCGGTAGAAGAGATACAATGTTGCAAAACCCGAAATCTGTAAGGATACTGGCGTAAAATACCCCTTTAGTGCATTTCGGCGATGTTTAATAAGACTAATTCATTTCTATATGAAATTATATATAGGATTGTTTTTATTACATTAAAACCTAAATACTTATGCCCAGGTAATATATGTATATACTGAATATATAGCAGTCAAGGTTTCAAGTCACACACGGACCAGTTTCCCATGTCTATAACCTTGCTGATGAGACCTAATAGGTCGAAATGTATATTCAGGGATTGACATTTTCTCGATTTGTTTAGCCTTACATTTGAACATATATGCCCGCCTAAATTCATTAATTATTAACTAATTAATTTTCAAAAATTAGGTATGACTTCAATTAAGCACATATCCTCTAGAAATTGTCGGCCAAAAGCCATATCAAATAAACACAGTGTTTATTTACGTACTTTCATACTGTCGTGTAGCAAGTCAATAAAAAGTGGAATATAAATAAGTTCAAAACGGACGAAGAATTTGGGATTGGCAAACTGGTGTAGTGGTTAGAATCTCCGCCTGTCAGCTTGGCAGTCGAGGTTTCGAGTCACAACACGGAAGCAGTCTCCCATGTCTATAACCTTGCTGATGAGACCTAATAGGTCGAAATGTACATTCAGGGATTGACATTTTCTCGATTTGTTTAGCCTTACATTGAACATATATGCCCGCCTAAATTCATTAATTATTAACTAATTAATTTTCAAAATTAGGTATGACTTCAATTAAGCACATATCCTCTAGAAATTGTCGGCCAAAGCCATATCAAATAAACACAGTGTTTATTTACGTACTTTCATACTGTCGTGTAGCAAGTCAATAAAAAGTGGAATATAAATAAGTTCAAAACGGACGAAGAATTTGGGATTGGCAAACTGGTGTAGTGGTTAGAATCTCCGCCTGTCAGCTTGGCAGTCGAGGTTTCGAGTCAACACACGGAGCAGTCTCCATGTCTATACCTTGCTGATGAGACCTAATAGGTCGAATGTACATTCAGGGATTGACATTTTCTCGATTTGTTTTAGCCTTACATTTGAACATATATGCCCGCCTAAATTCATTAATTATTAACTAATTATTTTCAAAAATTAGGTATGACTTCAATTAAGCACATATCCCCAGAAATTGTCGGGTAAAAGCCATATCAAATAAACACAGTGTTTTATTTACGTATATACTGAATATATAAAAATTGCTGAGTTGGCAAAGGCTGGTATCGGACCCAGAACTGTGGCCCCAAGTCGGACACCCTACAGACAGTACCCTAAAGATTTCTGAAAGTTTGGTTCAAATTGAGCCAAGATTATCGTTAGTGTATGGATTGACATTAGATGATACAGGATTTTTTATGATTTTTTAAAAAAATTGATATTGGTTTTATTTGCCTATTTCTTGGACAATTTATTTTCATTTTACATTATGATTTTTAAAAAATACGTTTCTACATGCAAAAGTATTAAATTTAATTATTCAAAAAATTAATTTAAATTATTTTGATGATCCAATTTCTAATCTATAGAATGAAGGCTAAAACTATGAGACAAATCCCTTCAAGAGATGATAAACTTTTTTAATGACAAAAAGCAACAAACTAAAAAAACCCAAAAAACAAAGACTAATTCATTTCTATATGAAATTATAATATAAGATTGTTTTTATTACATTAAACCTAAATATTGTGACCTGGTAATATATATCTTATTATAATGGAGATTGTGGGTTTGTATGTTTGTAATGAAACTATATTACTATTCAAGTCACAATTCCCCTTGTTATTTACATCACATTCTCCATGATTTTATTTTTTATTTAAACCTCAATTATTAATAAAATTGTTTTACATCATTAAGACTGTTGACCATATCTACATACTAATAGCATGCAATTGTATTTATATATACAACAAAAGCGGGTTTACAGTGTGAATTGGAAGGCTAATTTGCATATTGATATTAGAATTTGATTTTGATAAATATATGCTTAGTATTATTGATTTCTAATTGTTTGGTTTATATTAATAAATATGAGCAAAAATCTCGGGATAAATCTTAAAAGAAATCCATTAACAAGAAGAAATAACTGTAATTTTATTATTTACTTTATTATTTTGACTAATTTGACGAAAATTTACCAATGAAAAACGGGAGTAATGGAAAATGATGGAAGAGTTAGTTTCAAAGTTGTTCTATTTTTCAATCATACCCCCAATGTTCCAAATCTTTTTATCTGCCTTCTTATTCAGTTACATTAGCCCTTCTAATTTAATATGATATTTTATTATATTAAAACTTAAATACTAGCAACCGGAGGGTGCATATATTTGCTAGTATATTGAATATATAATATTATAGATCCGAATGCAGCGTAGACAATTTATGTGCAAACCCCATGAATGAAATGTGTGTAATTGGTTCACCTATTTGTATTTAAAATACAATACATTATTTTCTCAGTGTAGAAACTTTTAAAGGTTGTTTAAAGGTTACTGAATGTGACATTTCTCCGATAGAAAATGGAGATTTAAAAAAAAAAAATAGGTAAGAAAAGATGTTCGGAAACTCAGAACAATGAGGACGTTAGTGAACAAAAAAAAAATATATATATAAAGGAAGTGACTTGTATTTGTACAAGTTATTAGCTTCGTCTTTTGTTGTAAATATTTCAAGCAGGTTTGAAGTAGAAAGCTGAAGAACTTAAAAAAAAAAAACAGCGAATTATTAAATTATATATGAATCTATTCACCGATTTATAAGTCTTTCCGAGAACACATTTTAATTCATGGGCATTTCCATGTCAAATCACCCAGAAAAAAGTAAAATTGTCACCCACCTCCTTCAATTTTACTGAAATTTTGTACAGGTGTGGACTGTGTTAAAGTTAGACATTCCCCAAAATTTGAGCTTCAAATTCCAAGAAGTGGCGGAGTTATGTCGATTTTTAGCTTTCCAAATTTGGTGGGTCTCGCGGAAAATGACGCCTTTTGTAATCTATTTTGTCTGTAAAATGAGTTCTAGAGCTTCCCTACTACTAAACATTGTTTTTTTAAAAGCATTTTTACCCGTGAAATCCAAAAATGCTATGGAAAAAGTCTAAAAATGAACCAATTTTAAGTTATTGGTGATTTCTGATTTTTTCAAAGCAAGATCAATATCCGATGTGGCTAAATCTAAGACATTACTTTTTCTAACATTATTTCACATATATTCACCATTATTTGTACAAAAAGATAGCTTGAATTTGCCAGAACCGAAGCTACAACATTAGTTGAAATTTTACAAATCAAGAAATCATTAATAATTTAAAACTTTTGATAGCATTTATGTATTCCTTGGGTAAAAATACTTATATAAACCTATTTTTAGTTGTAGGGAAGCTATAGAACTCATTTTACAGACAAACATATATTATTCGTTCAAATCTGGACGTGGTAACTGCATTTTATTTAGCGCTAATACCCTTGGGAAGGTATGAATTCTACTCTCGCTCCAGCTATGGGTAAATAGTATGGCAGACTTGGCTCTTTAACCATGACTAGGTAACCAGTCTAGGAGAAGGAAAACTCTGAATTCAAATCTGTTAAACCCCGCTTAAGAAATTGACCTTGTGTCGCATCCTGCTCGTTCGGAGGGTTGGTAAATATATATATTATAAAACGTCGCCATTTTTTGCGACCTACTACCCAAATTTGGAAATTTAAAAATCGACATAATTCCGCAATTTCTGGAATTGGAGGCTCAAATTTTGGGGATTGCCTAACTTTAAGATAGTACACCTGGAGAAAATTTCAGAAAACTTGAAGGGGGTGGATGACATGGCCTGGATGATTGGATATGGAATTACCCACATACATTCTTGTACAAATAACTGAAACAAACGATACTTTCACTTATTATAATGGAGATTGTGTAACTTTCGTTCTGTAACTGAAACTACATCACCACTGATGAGTTCCTTTGTTATTTACGTTACATTTTCAAAGATTATGAAATCATCATTATTTAATCTTGATTAACATCTTATTTAATAATAATGTTTTTTTAAAGTCTAGCTGAGTTAGATTTGCCGCAAAACTGCCCATATTATTAATTCATTTAAATACTGAAATATGTGTATTATTCTCTAAGAAATAAAGATTTACATAGGATATGGTGGGAATAATCGTCATAATGATTTAACAAAACTAGCATTAATAAACTATTATTAGTTGTTACTGATTTCTAATACTATCATGTTATTCTCAAACGTATTAAACGTATTAACGCAATTCTATCCATAATTTTATATGTAAATGAATTCACATAACATCAAAATAAGTGTAATATTTGTTATATTCGTTCTTATTTAGTCTTTCTAATCAAATATTTTATTACATTAAACTTAAATACTTGTGCCCAGGGAGTGCATACTTTTGCTAGTTATTATATGCAAATATATGCACCCTCCGGGTGCAAGTATTTAAGTTTTAATATAATAAAATATCATATTAAATTAGAAAGGCTAATGAAACTGAATAAGAATGCAGATAAAAGATTTGGAACAGAGGGGGTAGATCGAAAAATAGAACAACTTTGAAACTAACTTCATTGCTAAATTTTCCTAATTTAACTATTTAGTTAATATAGGAAGTAAAGAATAATATTACAGTTATTTCTTCTTGTTAATGGATTTCTTTTCAGATTTATCCTCGAGATTTTTGCTTATACTCATTAAGATAACACCAAACAATTAGAATCAATAATACTCAAATCAAATTTTTAATATCTATATGCAAATTAGCCTTCCATTAACACTGTAAACCTCTATTTTGTCTTATATAAGTACACTGCGTGTTTATTAGCATGTAGATATGGTCAACAGTCTTAATGATGTAAAAGAATTTTGTTAATAATTGAGGTTTGAAATAAAAATAAAATCATGGAGAATGTGATGTAAATAACAAAGGAATTGAGACTTGTATAGTAATATAGTTTCGGTTACAGACATATAAACCCACAATCTCCATTATAATAAGATATTCACTATCTCTCTGTAAAGTTTGTGTGTGTGTGGCAACGTTACAATTTTCATATACTCCTTGGTGTAACGTCCATTGCAGACAATGGGCCGGACTTCAACTAATTGTCAGTGGAGACAATAGTGTCTGGACGCAATAAAAATCTGATTCAATCACGGATGACGCAATATTTTTCAAGACCAATCAAATTCCTTCGTACGCCAAAAATAGACTCAAATTATTCCGAACCACTGAAATTAGCTCATCTGGGAATAAAAGAAATGTATTACACCCTGTCACTCCTATTTTCTCATAGCTGATAGAAAATAGTTGGATTCATATATTTCCATGGTATTAGCGCCTTGTGAAATTCAACGAGCTTCGTCCAGATTTAAACTCGTGTCACCGTGCCTATTTCCCAAACGAGAACCATTATACACAGGAACCTATATTGTTTATATAAAAATTTATGTGATAATTGCATTTCACTTTGCGCTAATACCCTTGGGAAAGGTATGAACCCTAATCTCTCTCCAGCTTTGGATAAATAGTAGGCAGACTGAGCTCTTTAACCTTGGTAGGCAACCAGTCAAGGAGAAGGAAAAACTCGAATTCAAACCTGTTGAACTCCGCTTAACAAATTGACCTTGTGTCACATCCTGCTCGTGCGGAGGGGTTGGTAAATGTATATATTGTTTATATATCACATAAAAGTAAGTGTTAGATTGCGGTAGATTAGAAATTCAGAATAACGGTAATTCTGAATCATGTAACGTAAAAATAAATTTACAGGGCTTTCACCTATCGTTGTGGCTGTTCTTTTGTTGATCACTTCGGTTTGTGGGAGTGGGAGGTGGACTTGAAATATGGTAATTAGTCGTTGGTCTTTCGCGGAGGCAGACGTGTATATGAGAGGGCAATTTCTCTCATGCGTGATGCTTAACTTGGGTTAAGATAAAAAGACGGAATCGTTATGGATGAGCAGTCCATGACATGCAACACTCCAGTTTTGGCCCTTACTTATGGTCTCGCACGACTGCCGGATGCCACAGACGTATTTGCTGATAGGATTTGGGTTGATCACAGGGTTGATATGAAATTAAACAATGGATTTTCCCCATTGAAATAAACTGAAATAGCATTAATCTGTTTAGACCTCCCCCCCTAAAAAAAAGAACACTCTAATTTATTTTTTATGCTTTTTTAGATAACAAATATAGCATTGTATTTAAGAAAAATAAAATGAGATGTCATGGGTTATGTGCTGTAATATGTTTTAATGTTATTTTTTATAAATAATATTTTCTTTGGCGTATAAATTTGGAAAACTTAAATGTTTTTGTCGAACTTATCAACATCAGCATATCTGAAGCTCGCTCGTATATCATAATTTTAGTTCGCATCACGAAAACAAGTGATAGCTCATAACTCGGAAAATATGTTAGTTGGGTACTCGTAAGTCAAGGTACACTGTATACTGGATATCTAATTCACAACATAAGTTAAACCAAAATATTACTAAATAGGAACTATTGCGCTAATACTCAAAAATATCAAGATCTTTGTGTTTGTTACTAAAACATCAACGAATACAGAAATTAAAAAGTCCCAAAAGGTTCCATAGGAGCAGACCAATAGAATAAAAGAGGGGCCAGATACCCAACAGACGATAGCCGACCCAATCGGCATAGGATGGTAGACGAACCAGCCAAGACGAGAGAATAAGATGAGTGAAATATTGTAATGTATTAAGTGACCTGGGTAAGAAAAAGATTGCGAAGTAAATATGTTAATTGAAAGAAAGTATGATTTAAAAACAGAGAGTAATAGATACCTTAAATCTTTTTTCCATTTTGTCTTGAAAAAAAAAAAAACGAAAAAAAATTAACATTTTTAAGAACCTTTTTGTAAATATATTTTTTTAAAAATCCAGACATTCTGGCGACAAATGGGATTGACCTTGATTCTGTTTAAAAAATATATATATCGACCTAAAATAAAGATAGGGACTAAAGAATTTTTAATTATGAAAACATTCTAATCAGCGACATTATGGCGCAAGTGATAGTCAATGAATTTCTTTTTTTTTTTTTCATTGCTTCATATTGGAAATAAACATTATTTGCAATCTTGACAATGTCAAATATTTTTATTTTATTTTTTTTTATTAGTACTTTTGATTAGTTTCATCTTTTTGTTTTGCTTTTTACCACATTTTTTATTTATTTTAATTTCAAAACTTTCTCATTTTTTTCAGGTCACTTAATTTTGACCCCCCTTATGTTGGGGCGTAAAATTGTTTCAAGCTGGTCTTACCTGATACTAATTACAGTATAAATGAAGAGATAAAAGGACCGAAGTTATGAATAGAAACAAAAAAAAATTTTACGGTGGCTTTTCTATGAGAAAATAAGTACCGAAAATCGAAAAATAAAATGTAAAAAAATAATAATAATTATTTTTTGGAGATTTCTTTTTTACTCATTTCGATAATTATTAATTGGCTATTATCTTATAAAAGAAAAAAATTATACATCGATGTTTTTTCTGCTTAAACAGGGAGGGGGTACATTTTCAATAGAGTTTTCTTCAAAACTTATTACTTTTGGTACCTTTCATCCTATATTTTGGGAGCTCATCATTCAAGTTAAAACAATATGTGGGATGACAAGACTTTTTGAGCCACCCTGTACTTTAGTCTTCAATCTTTGAGAGCAGATTTTTCCAGTGTTACTAACAAAATTTAACAGTTTGATAAAGTTATTAACTGTATTGTTGATGAGGAGATGGAAAAGAGGAAAGTAGAAAAAGCAATTTTTAAAACCTAATGGATGAAACATATATTAGAGAAATACCAAATGATTATCAGTTGAAATGAACAACAATATTTGTAAAGATGCTAGCCAGAAAAAAATCATAGAAATAGACAAATACTTCATCAGTGAACTTTAGACAATCGAGGGCAAATGAAAGCTATTTTGGAATTTATTGGAAACTCGGAATTAAGAGATTATTTTAGTCAGGTTAAACGAAGACGCGGAGATGGTGTCAGGGCCATGACAGATGCAGTTGGGGTTAGTTGGAGTGGTAGTTAGTTGGGGCTGCAGTTCGGGTGTTAGCACAGCGAAGGACGCACAGCGGGGTTAAGGACACGTAGACTGGGATGGAACTGACTCACCCCCCCCAAAAAAAAAAAACCCAAAAAAACTCTGACTGATGAAGATATATCTCTCTCACTTTTGTATTCCTGTCCAACATGAGTTACTGCTTACAACAGGTACCGCTAGCAACCAGGGACATGTGTAACATATCCAACTAAAGCAATTACATATCAAGAAAACAGATGTACAGTCACCTGCTCCTATTACACAAACCATCAAAGTGAGATGAACAAATGCTGGACACAGTTGGAGAAGCAAGGATGAACTCATAAGGGACATTTTTCTATGGACACCTACTCATGGACACACTGGTGTAGACTGATAAACAAAACTTTACATCAATCAGCTCAGTGCAGTTTCTGAATGTTGTGCAGAAGACTTGCTAGGGCGTGAACACTGAAATATTCATGCTGAGAGTGGAACCTGATGATTAGTAAGATGATGATGATGATGATGATGATGATACACACAAACATACACACACACACACATGTCGAGGCAGTATAGTTTCTGACTATCCTGCTGGAGCCGGTTTCGATTTCTGTCGGAGGGAGATCGTTAGTATACATCGCTGATGAGACTTAATAAAGTCGAAACAGCTGCTGTACGATGTTCTACACGCCGAGTAATTCTTTGCGAGATTCACTTGTCAATATTATTTATCTTCTATAATTATCGATTTTATGCGATATACCGCATTGTAATTGCCTTTAAGCAAAAATATAAATATTAATAATATATATATTATATATATATATATATTATATATATATTGTTAATAATGCAGCCCATCGTGTAGGTTATCAAATACCCTGAAAATGGCCCACGATAGGTCGGAAAGTACTTTGTCTATGACATATGGCAAATAATCAGCCAATGTTCGCCAAATAATCCGGCAATACGAAAAAACAAAGGACAAAACTTGCAGACAAAAATGGCTGCATTATTTAACATATATGCCTACAAGAAAACATGCTGCCTAAATACACACACACACACACACACCACACACACACACACACACACACACACATATATATAATATATATTATATATATATATATACATATATGTATATATATATAAGTGTATTTTGGCAGCATTTTTTCTTTGATACAAGTTTTGTTGAACTGTACAGACAATTCCTGTCGGACAAGTTTTTCGTTTGATCCGTTCCAATTTTCGGGCCATCTTTCTGGTGTCGGGTGTAACTGGTATAACAATCCCCCAAATGTTTCAAAACGAGCGCTTTTCGGCAATACAATTTGCCATCCTCAGGTAGGAAACGATAGTATAATTTCGTGTCTCGTTTTTAACGAAAAGAGTCGTAGCAAGGATTAGAAGTGGGAGGTAATAACCATTGATATTGTAATAACAATATATATATATATAGTTTGTT
>CM042167.1:80761780-80801780 GCA_023376005.1 Doryteuthis pealeii
GTTTTTTTATTATGATATTTATTTATCATTACACAAAAAAGAGACAGTGATTATGTAAAAAAGAATCTGTACAGATTTCATTTCAATTTTTAGAAAACATAAGTACACATTTGATAGTGAGTGTCCTTTCAAATATTGTTAAAAAGTTACGTACCCAGTGGACACTGGAAGGTAAATTTGAGCTTTCTTGGCAAAGGAATTATATTTCATAATTATCGCACAATGGTAAAATGTAAGGGTCCCTGACACCATTAAAATTCCTCGATTATCAAGCAATAAATACTTTAATATAATAATATGCAACAAACTGCTTAGGGAGTTTTGGCAATGAAGGGGTACTCCAAATTCACATTTCCTTTCTCTTTCTGAAGCATGGTTTCCATTCTTCTATATTGGGTTTTATTAATATGGAACTGCATAGTGTAATAGTTATCATCATAGGAAATAGACACAAATCCTGGACGAGACTGCTTGCATTTCACATAGTGCTAATACCATTCTGTTAAACTCTGCTTAAGAAATTAACCTTGTGTCACATCCTACTTTTGTGGAGGGGTTGGTAAATACGTATATTAGGTTCTATTGAATGTTTTAATAAAAACAAAAATCTGCTGAGAAATTGTATATTGAACTCCTGGAATTGTCAGAGCTTTTTGCTTTCACAAGATATTTTGCTCTAAGTACATGAGCACTCAAGATGCAGGTATTTCCAAAAATATTTGAAGCTTTTGTCTGAAATTATATTTTAAAAAACACAAAAAACAAAAAAAAAATAGGCTTAACTTGAAATTAAGGTCAAAATTCAATTTAAGTACACTTTTAAATTTTCCCAGTAAGCCAACACATTTTCTGAGATTTTTATATATTTAAAAAAAAATTACTAACGATCTTATTTTTATGTACGGATCATCAATCATATATAAAAAATTAACTAGAACTGGAACTTCTCCATCAGATACAGTTTAACGCCATACCCATCACATTAAGAAACTCAGCCACAGCCTTCTAGCACTTATATGATAGAAAGGGTTGGAGCTTGTCAAAAGTGTAATAGGGCCAAGACAGTTATGTAGGTGGTAGGACTTGAGATGACCAGCTGATTGGTCGGAGGAGGCCTCTACGACCGTTTGTCTAGTCTAAGTAAGGACTAAAATGGAATGTTGCACATGCATGGATTGTACGTTTATATAATTCAACTTTTGAACGCTGCAGATAGTATATGTCTGAATTTTATGGAGGCGCGTGGTCTAATGGTTAGTCGTTGCAAATGGACTTGTCGACCCGAGTTCAATTCCTGGACGACGCTGTTTGCATTTCACATGGCGCTAATACCCTTGGGAAAAGTATGGATCCAATTCTCCCCCCAGCTATGGTTAAAAAGCCGATCAGACTGGGCTCTTTAACCAGGGCTACTTAATCAGTCTAGGAGAAGGAAAACTCTAAATTCAAACCTGTTAAAATCTTTGTATCGCTTCCTGCTCGTGCGGTATATTATATATATATATATATATATATATATATATATATATATATATGTGTGTGTGTGTGTGTGTGTGTGTATCATCATCATCATCATCATCATCCGGTCGCGGTGGCAGCGCGGATATCCATGAAAATCTCTTGCCATCCCTCCCTATCCTCCATTGCTCTTGGAAGGTCCTCTGTGCAGCATCCAATATCCGCGCAGAGCTGATTTATGTACGTCTTTGCTGGGTGATCCACTCTGGCGCACCCATGTGTTGGCTTCCACAGAAGAACCTCACATGAGTTCATCCTTGCTTCTACAGCAGTGCCCAGCGTGTCTTGTCCGCATCACACGGATGGTTTGTGTGATATGGGGCAGGTGGCCATGCAGCTGCTTTCTCGTGGGGTCTTTTTCCACGTCTTGTTTAATATTGCACGCAACATTTTCGTGCCAGTCCCATCTAGCTTATTCTCCAGGCGCTATATATATATATATATATATATATATATATATATATATATATATATATATGAGAGTTTTATAATTTGCTTGAAGCATTGTGTATATATTGGTTTGGAGGTTGATTTTGAAGGCTATCACAATGCAGGTGTAAAGAAAAAAATAATAATACGGTAACAATGGTGTTGTGTGTAAGAATAAAATACAGGTTAACACACAACACCATTGTTACCGTATTATTTTTTTTTCTTTACACCTGCATTGTGATAGCCTTCAAAACCAACCTCCAAACCTATATATATATATATCTTCTTATTATAATGGAGATTGTGTCTGTAACCGAAACTATATTCCTACTCAAGTCACGATTCTCTTAGTTATTGACATCACATTCTCCATGATTTTATTTTTATCTAAACCTCAATTATTAATAAAATTGTCTTACATTATTAATACTGTTAACTATGTCTACATACTGACAACATGCAATTATATTTATATATACAACAAAATAGCGGTTTACAGTGTGAATGGGAAGGCTAATTTGCATATTAATATTAAAAAATCGAATTTAATAAATATGTGCTTAGTGTTATTGATTTCTAACTGTTTGGTTTTATTTTAATGAATATAAGAAAAAGTCTCTTCAATAAATCTTAAATGAAATCCATTAACAAGAAAAAATAACTGTCATTTTATTCTTTAGTTCCTCTTATAACTAAATACTTAAATTAGAAAAACATAACAATGAAAGACGAGAGTGATGGAAGAGTAAGTTTCAGTTGTTCTACTTTTTATTATACTCCCTCTGTTTCAAATCTTTTATTACAGCCCCCTCTGTTTCACATCTTTTTATCTGTATTCTTATTTAGTTTCATTAGCCTTTCTAATTTAATACAATATTTTATTACATTAAAACTTAAATACTTGCGCCCGGAGGGTGCATATATTTGCTAGTATATATATATATATATATATATATATATATATATATATATATATATATGAATTAGAGGCTGTACATCCATTTAACTAGTGCAAGAAATAAACACATTAATATGTTTATAGTCTATTGGTTGTATATGCGGAAACTCTGCGGTATCAATATAGAATAATTGCACGAATGTAAACGATAACATTCTGATATGAATTATTGATCTGTGTTTCAGCTTTAAAATTGGGTGAATTAACAAGAACACAAATACCTAACAAAATTTAGCAGCACATATATCGAACAAAGATTGCTAACAACACATACCTAACAAAAATTAGCTACGGCATATATAAAGTAAGTAAAGTCATCGGGGCGGCCTGAAGTCGGTATCAGCCAATCAGCGAAGGAGTCTATTCCCTTTTCAATAGTGCTAGACCAAGGAGATTGTTTTGGCGTCTGAGGTGGAGCGCCACACCTACCATCAGCTCCTTACTTTACCGCAAATATCCCTGGGCTACTCATACGCTGAGTTGGCGAGGACCGATATCGAACTAGGAACCTTGTGGTTTCTAGCCGAACGCTCTACCGACTGAGATAAACCGACCCTACCCAACTATAATTAGTAATAATACAAATATCAAAGAATAATTTGCAACACACATCTATATATACATTATTAAATACCAGTTGTGTGTATATGAATGTCCGGAGGAAACTTCGGAAATAAAACAGTTAACGACAAAGTAAATATATATATATACACACATTTAATATCACAAGGGCTTGGTTTTTGAACAAAAATAATGAAGATTTGATTTATATTTGTGAAGATAATTAGAAAAATAAAATCTAAATGAATACGGCATGAAGTTTTTGAATTCAGTATTTGTTCAGATTTTTGTAATATAAGGCGTGTGACAAATACTCACTTGTAGTTATAGACTCGCCGATAACCATGTGACCAAATTCTTGTCCAATCACTGGCAGTGCTCTGCTGCTGATATTATTATTTATACTGGCTGTTCAGGTCATACCTAATCATTACTACTTGGATCTTCGTGGACGACGGATCATATCACAGGACCTTTTGACACTACCTAGGATTCCAAAACTTAGGACTTATTCACTTACCAAAGGATTCTATAACTCAGGACTTGCTTACTTTAAGTCCTTCTCAACTGGCCAAGTATGGCGGCCAGATACTTAACAGTATTTTAAATAAGAGACATTAATTTTTCTTTTCAAATTGTCTGGATCAATGCAACGACTTTTTTTCCATAGGAGTTTTAATGGGGCATCCTGTGAGGATCGAACTCGCGATTCAACAATAATGGATCTAGGAGACTACCTTTTTGTCAGCCCCTCTCCCTCTACCCAGGTGTCACCGGGTAGTCGCTTGTAGTAAGGCGTAATTAATAAATCAATCGGCTGGTCATGTAATTCCCTAGCACCTATATGATTGTCTCATCCTCTTTGCCCTTATGGCGAATTCCCACCCCGTTTCTTCATATATGTGATAGAAGGCTGAAGGACTTAGTGTCCTGGATATGATGTTAAACTGCTGCTACATAATCTATGGATAGATATTTGAAGATTTTGGTTAAACAAGTTGAAAATTTCAACCTTCCTGTTAAGCGATTTCAAATGACTCCCTTTTTTTCTTTTTCTTTTTTTTACAAATTTATTCAAATAAAGAACGAAGATCAGTTTCCATTCTTAAACACAGTGTAAAATAAACCCCTTCTCATGTTAAATTTCTTCATTTTTGCTTAGAACTCTTTTATTATAGCTTCTTTTTTGTTTTGTTTTAAGGGTAGTTGAATGCATGTGTTTTCAAGTTTCACTTAATATTTGATGCCTCTTAAATTTTTGTTTTCCTTATTGCTTTAGACGTGTGGAGGTGGCACTACAATGTTTCACCACAATAAATTTTAAAATTGCATTAGAGAAAACTGAGAAGGTGGAAAACCCTATCTTTCCTGTTTAAGCAGGATAAGGTTTCACTTCCACTTTCACTTTCCGAGTTTGCTGAGCAATGAACATTACAGAAAGCCCGCGAAATACGTGAAGTCACGTGGGACCTGGTTGGCTCTCAGTTTCAGCTTGGACGTCAGACAGAGAAGATGTAACTGCTTTAGCTGAGACTCACTGTACACGCCCGTTGTGTTAGTTAGAGAAATATATTTAGTTAAGTAAATAAAAGTTTAAATAAATGATATGGTTTTGTGGTTGATGAATGTCTTGGCAACAAGAGTGACCTAGAAGAAGAAATGAATCAAGGACGATCAACCAGCAAGAACAGAGAAATAGAAGACCAGACACGAAGTCCCCAAGACTAGCTCCAGACGCTGGAAGAAGAACGTAATATACCAAAGATTAGCAGAATAATAATAGAAGTAAAGAAAGGGTATACAACATTGTATCGATTGGTGTAGTTACCATTTTGAAGGTCTGGGGAATGTAGCATACACTTTATACCCATGACTCCCGGTTCACTCTGATCCGGCGTGGTAGAACGTGTTAGGGTCCCATTTTGGGTTAAATAGAAAAAATGTGTTTTTTTTTAAACTTGTAGTAGTTAACTAGTTATTTTTAACTGTAAGGCAATTTCATGTCAAATAATCCAGGCCATGTCACCGACCCCCTTCAATTTTATGTTATGTTGATTATTACCTTTCAAAATGGGGAAGGGTTTAAAAATGGCGACTTTTTGTAATCTATCTATGTCTGTAAAATGAGTTCTAGAGCTTCACTACTCCTAAAAATTGGTTTACAAAAGCACATTCGTCCAAGGAATTAAAAATGCTATAAAAAAGTTCTTAAAGTTAACCAATTTAAGTTATTGAACCGGTTAGGGTCCCATTTTGGGTTAAATAGAAAAATATGTGTTTTTTAAAAAACATTAAAATTTGAAAGAAAATTTAAATACCAATCAAGCTTGAATAGAACAAAACGTCTTTGGCATTAAATAAACCAACAAAGGTTGACATGTCGTAAATCCAACAAACTAAATCAAATGATGTTTAATGTTTTCATAGTCACCGTTTCTCTCAGTAGCAATCTTTCACCTTCGAATGAGAATTCTGTTGAGTGTTCTTTGAGCCACTTCTTCACTACAGATTTCACTTTTTCGTCACTGGAATAATGTTCGCCTATCAAACCCTCGTTCTAGGGCTGAAGAGATTATGCTAAATCTGGTGAGTATGGAGGATGCGGTAAAGTTGTCCATGCCATGTTGAAGTAGGAAGAAGCTGTTGTTTTACCAATGCAGATTTATGTAAACCCCATATCCGGACAGGGAAACAAACAAGAAAGCGCATCTCTCTCTCTCTCTCTTTCTCTCTCTTTTCTCTCTCTCTCTCTCTCTCTCTCTCTCACACACACTCCCCACTTTTTCTGTCTCTGTCTCTGCCTCTCTCTTTATGTATATATATATATATATTATATATATATATATATATATGTGTGTGTGTGTGTGTCTGCAGAGAGAGAGAGAGAGAGAGAGAGAGAGAGAGAGAGAGAGAGGGAGAGAGAGAGAGAGAGAGAGAGAGAGAGAGAGAGAGTGTGTGTGTGTGTGTATGTATGTGTGTGTGTATGTGTGTTTATATGCATGTGTATGGGCATGTCTGTGTGAGCCATCCTGGAAAGGCCAACATTAACCAGTTCTTCGCCGATACTGGATGCTGCGCTGCGGACCTCCAGAGAGCAATTAATGATAGTGACATTTGGTGAGAGGTTGTCATGGATATCCGTGCTACTAGCGCGACACGATGATGATGATGATGATGATGATGATGATATGTTCACTTATGAGAAATTTCGGAAGAGAGAGAAGAGAGGGGACAAGAGGGGGGGTGCAAGATAAGAACATATCTATCTTCATATTTCCTGTATTCAAATAAGTGACGATATATCATTGCATATATAAATATCTTATGACTTTTCTCCATATGGAGTAAATGGTTTTAAGTGGACACACACTTCTCTTAATATATTGTCGACCTATTGATATTTATTAGTGATAAGGATTTTCTTCCTTTTTTTTAGCCACTTTATACAAAAAGAAATTTAAGTAGCTGCATAAAACAAACAAAAGCGGGGAAAAAGCATTTTCAATAATAAAGTAACATTAATGAAATAAATCAATCAAAGAACGCAGACATAAATGTTCTCACTCCATAAATCAGGAATTTTGTGTCACGCGAATGTGTGCATCTCATTATAATGCGGATTGTGTGTCTGTATGCCTGTAACCGAAACTATTTTACTAGTCAAGTCACAATTTTCTTTGTTATTTATGTACATTCTCCATGATTTTATTTCTATTCAAACCTCCATATTAATAAAAATTGTTTTACATTATTAATACTGTTGGCCATATTTACAGGTATTTGTTTCATACTCCACTGGGCTGGGCACAAGACCTCGTTTTAACGTGGGCCCACCTACAAGCCGAAGCTCATGGGTGGGAAAGAACAAAAATTGCGTCGATCCCTTCGGCATTTCCCACACAAGGGGGCGCCTCAGGCACTGGGCAATAAACCCAGCCCTGCGCCTTTAAGTCAAGGGGGCAGGTATTGCCAGGGGGAAAGCCCCCTGGAATCGACGCTATTAATTTGTAAAGATCCAGGGCCGAAGCCACTGGATCCCCACCCCGTTGGGCGGGTTTACATATTATTAATAATAAGATGCAAGTGTATTTATATATACAACAAAATAGCGTTTTACAGTGTTAACGGGAAGGCTAATTTACATATTGATATTAACAAATTGATTTTAATAAATATGTGCTTATTATCATTTATTTCTAATTGTTTGGTTTTATCTTAATGATTATGAGCAACAATCTCGGGTTTAAATCTTAAAAGAAATGCATTAACAAGAAGAAGTAACTGTAATTTTATTCTTTACTTCCTATTTTAACTAAATAGTTTAAATAGGAAAATTTGGCAATAAAAGATATGTTATGACCTGGTTAGGGGTCAATAAATAAATAATCAAACACGGAGATAGAAGTAAAAAAAACAGATGTATTCAACACATATCAAGTACAAAATGAGGAGGGTTTAATTGGTACAGCGTACACGAAGACATGCACTTGCTACTTCCCACTTGAGTAGCTTTACTCTGCTAAATATACCCTTTGGGTAAGTCCATTGTTCTGGTCATAGGTGAGTCACCTACAACAAGATGGGAGTGATGGAAGAGTAAGTTTCATTGTTCTATATTTCGATTATCCCCACTCTTGATCTGCATTTTTGTCTAGTTTTCTTAGTTTTTCTAATTTAATATGATATTTTAGAACATCAAAACTTAAATACTTGCACCCGGAGAGAGCACATATTTTTACTAGTTCCTATAATAATGGACAGAATTGCTTTTTGAAATTATTTCATATATTTTTACCAAATCGTATTTCATGATATGAGGCTTGGTAAATGTTATGTATTAGAAATACATTAACGAGACAATTGCGAGTGGTTGTAATAATAGTTTATTATTACAATGAATACAAATAACAAAAATGGCTCTCGGCCGGCAAGGTAAAAAGTCTCTGAGCGTAAAAGAGGATTGGTAAAGATTACTTATCTTCTGAAGAGTTGTAGCACGTGGGTTTACATCCGAGAATACGAAACAACCTTCGTGGGTGGAGATCACCTCACATCACGCTGAGCTAATCTTCCTGTTGTTCTTTTATACGTACTCATTTGCATACGTGAGGGATTATCCGGTTACTCCCCTTTACAACAGTAAATCAATGTACATATCTTTTCGGGAAATTCTATGTTTATTTTATTAAATAAATAAAATTGAAGACAACTGAAAAACGAAAATATCTTTTTACAAAGGCTAACTGAAAAAAAAAAAGAAAAACAAAAAAATTTACAAATATAAAAAAAAAGAACAAAAATAGAAAAATTACAAAAATATCAGTATTATCTGCGTTAATCGGACTATTGTGCCCATCTTCATTGTTATTTGTACAACGTTTCGACCGATATGCCCTCCGGCCTTCTTCAGGTATTTCTTGTCGGACTCGGGAACCTCGGGACTCGGGACCTCTCGACTCGGAACTTCTTTTCGAACTCGGAACTTTCTTGTCGTATTCGGGAGCCATCACGGAACTTTGAACCCAACCCTTCATTTATTCCACGGGGGTATCCTGTTCTCATTCCGCTAACCATAGAAGGTTTCCCGAGTCCGAGAAGGTTCCCGAGTCCGACAAGAAATACCTGAAGAAGGTCGGAGGGTATATCGGCCGAAACGTTATACAAATAACAATCAAGATGGAGACAATAGTCCGATTAACGCAGATAATACTAATCTTCAAACCTCATCTCAAACATTCAGAGAAATAGTACAAAAATATCATTTTAGAGTTATGCCAAGACAACGTGTGAATCTATTTGGTTCCCTTCGCGAACAGCGCGGCCCCATAACTGATATCAATGCATCAATTTAGAAGTGGTGAAAGATTCTGATTAGAATTCCATTGTTAACTGAAGTCTATATGTGTGTGTATATATATATATATGTGTGTGTGTGTGTGTTTGTGTGTGTGTGCAGTTATTAATATTAAGTTTTCTTTCATATTTTAATATAAGTTTTCAATGGTAGATCAACTTTTGCGAGTTATATAATGCCAAAGGCATCCTTGTAGAAGAACAGTAGTGTTATTATCTAACCCATTTCCAAAGTGTATTTAGTCCGAAAGCGAACGTAGGAGCACGACTGGGGTTCGAACTCTCTTAACGAAACCAAAACTAAACAGCCTAGCGGTTCTAACTAATGTAAAGAATTAAGTTGGTTGAGTAGTCCAGACAGAAGGAGTCTATCCCTTTTCGCTAGCGATGGACCAGTGAAATTGTTTTTTTCTCTTTTTTTTGCTGAGGTGTAGCACCACACCTACCGTCAGCTCCCCACTATACCGCACAGATCAGATTACACAATCTGCTGCTCATCCGTTGAGTAGCAGGGACCGGTATCGAACCAGGGACCTTACGATTCTTAGGCGGATACTCTACCGACAGAGAAGTGATAAATTCGTGCCTTTCCCAAGGGCATTAGTCCGAAGTGGGAAAGCAAACTGCCTCATCCAGGAATTGAACTCGGCTCGTCGAGTCGCTATCTTATTATAATGGAGATTTGTGTTTTTCTGTCTGTAACCGAAACTATATCACCTCAAGTCACAATTCCTGAGTTATTTACGTCTCATTCCCCATGATTTTATTCATATTTAAATTTCCATTATTAATAAATTATTTTTACATTATTAATACTGATGATTATTTTACATTATTAATACTGATGATTATTAATACTGAAGATGATATTGACGATTCTATTCAAGAATCAATGAATGATTCTAATTAGCATTTTATATTTAACGCAGCCCATAATGTTATCGATGATTCTATTTAGGCAGAAGTGAATGATTCTAATTAGCATTTTACAGTTAACAGCAATCCATGGGATATTGATGCTTCTTTCTAGAAAGAAGTCAAGGATTTTAATGTTATTTTGAAGTTAACAGCAGTCCATGAGGAGGTCTATGCTTCAATTTAAAAAGGAACGAAGAATTCTAATTAGAAATTTACTAGTTAACAGCAGTCTTTGATATTTAAAATTCTATTTAGAAAAAGAAGAAAGTATTCTGATTTGAATCTTATTGTTATATTTGGTTGTAAGTAGTTCTGAAAAGTATGGCATTTACAATATTATTATATTATTATTATTATTATTAAAACATTATCTATCACTAGCAAATATATGCACCCTCCGGGTGCAAGTATTTAGTTTAATATTAATAAAATATATTAAATTATAAAGGCCAATGGAACTGAATAAGAATGCAGATAGAAAGATTTGGAAACAGAGGGGGTATGATTGAAAAATAGAACAACTTTGAAACTAACTCTTCCATCATCTTCCATTACTCCCGTCTTTCATTGGTAAATTTTCCTAATTTAACTCTTTACTTAAAATTAGGAAGTAAAGGATAATATTACAGTTATTTCTTCTTATTAATCGAATTTAATTTAAGATTTATCCCCGAGATTTTTTGCTCATATTCATTAAAATAAAATACACAATTAGAAATCAATAATACTAAGCACATATTTACAAATCAAATTTTAAAAGATCAATATGAAATTAGCCTTTCCATTCACACTGTAAACCGCTATTTTGTTGTATATATAAATACAATTACCTGTTATTTGTATCTAGATATGGTCAATAGTATTAATGATGATAACAATTTTATTAATAATAGAAGTTTAAATAAAAATAAAATCATGGAGGGAATGTGATGTAAATAACTAAGGAATTGTGACTTGAGTAGTGTATATAGTTTCGGTTACAGACAGAAAAACACACAATCTCCATTATAATAAGATAAATATAACCTCCATGTCTTCATACAGTGCTCCTTCATGGTGCATGTTGCTGCATATTTTCAAATATTTTTAGTAGCCTGAAGTTTTGTAGATTGTGACTTTCGAATATCTCCTGACAGAGTCTTGAACTGGCCTTTGTTTTTTGCATCAGTTATTACTCGTATCAATTGTCTAGCGTACGTACATGTATTTTGGCGCCGCCGCTACTGCGAAGATGCCAGCGTGCTTGCCCTACGCTTTGATCTTGCTGCCCGCTGCTGCTGCTGCCGACGCGTTTGCATCTCGCGATCGTTACAATCCGTTTCTTTCTGCAGCGATGGATGTGACTGAAGACCATACATCCTGATATTGCACCTGATCCATCCCGGGTTGAACAGTCCAGTCTTTGTCCATTGCCGTGTTATCCAAGTGATCCATTAAATAGAAGTATTAATATCTCATTGATATTAATACTTCTATTTAGAAAGCAGTGAAGGATTCTAATACGTATTTCATAGTGAACAGCAGTCTATGATAATATTGGTGATTCTATTTAAAAAGTAGTGAAGGATTCAAATTAGTATATCATAGTAATTAGCAGTCCATGATAATACTGGTTATTCTATTTATAATGAAATAAAGATTCTAACCATTATTTAATTGTTAATCGCAGTCCATTGTGATATGTTTCCTTTTATTTATCCCTTATGCAAGCCCCAACCCTTTTTATCATTATGGTGCTAGAAGGCGTGGCTGCGGGTCTACATATCTGGAATGACGTTAAACTCTATCTGATGGGGGAGTTTCAGTTTTGGAGGTTGGGGAATGTGGAGCACCCCTTCATCACCATTGCTCCTGGTCCACTCTGACCGGAGTGGTAGTACTGTTAGGGTCCCATCTATGGGTTAATAGAAAAATGTATTATAAAAACAATTTATTATCCATTAAGAATTGATTTATTTCAAAACTTTATCGGCATTAAATGACCCACTGAGGGATGATATGCCGTAAAACAAAACAAAACAAACCAAACCAAACCTTTTATTTATAAGAAGGCGAGGAAACGACCAAATCATTAGAAAAATAATACACACTCGAAATACCTATTACAACTAATAGCATAAACATAACTGAAGCTTTTTAACACAGAATTAATAAGAAACAAGTCCTATAATAATATTAGATATAACCAGCACCCCCTACACCCAAGAAAGAAAATAATAACATTCTTTTTTAAAATATCAACCTCTGAAAAAAGGACTTTACGAAATAGTCTGTAACCCCCCCCCCACACACCACCCAGAATACACCAGCAAAAATTTAGAAATTAACAGAAAATTAACTGCTGCCGACGCGTTTTGCATCGCGCGATCGTTACAATCCGTTTCTTTCTGCAGCGATGGATGGACTGAAGACCATGCATCCTGATATTGCACCTGATCCATCCCGGGTTGAACAGTCCAGTCTTTGCCATTGCCGTGTTATCCAAGTGATCCATTAAATAGAAGATTACTATCTCATGATATTAATACTTCTATTTAGGAAAGCAGTGAAGGATTCTAATAAGTATTTCATAGTGAACAGCAGTCTATGATAATATTGGTGATTCTATTTTTAAAAAGTAGTGAAGGATTCAAATTAGTATATCATAGTAATAGAAGTCCATGATATACTGGTTATTCTATTTATAATAGAATAAAGATTCTAACATTATTAATTGTTAATCGCAGTCCATTGTGATATGTTTCCTTTATTTATCCTTATGGCAAGCCCCAACCCTTTTATCATATGGTGCTAAAGGCGGTGGCTGCGGGTCTACATTCTGGGAATGACGTTAAACTCTATCTGATGGGGAGTTCAGTTTTGAGTTTTGGGGAATGTGGAGCACCCTTCATCACCATTGCTCTCTTGTCCACTCTGACCCGGAGTAGGTGTACCTGTTAGGGTCCCATCTATGGGTTAATAAAAAATGTATTTATAAAAACAATTGTATTATCCATAAGAATGATTTATTTCAAACTTTATCGCATTAAATGACCCACTGAGGTTGATATGCCGTAAAACAAAAAACCAACCAAACCAAACCTTTTATTTATAAAGAGCGAAGGAAACGACCAAATAATTAAGGAAAAATAATACACACTCGAAATACCTATTACCAACTAATAGCATAAACATAACTGAAGCTTTTAACACAGATATAATAAGAAACAAGTCCATAATAATATATTAGATATAACCAGCACCCTCCTCACCTCAAGAAAGAAAATAATAAAATTTTTTTTTAAAATATCAACTCTGAAAAAAGACTTTACGAAAATAGTCTGTAAACCCCCCACACACACACACCCAGAATACACCAGCAAAATTTAGAAAATTAACAGAAAGGTGTTAAGATGTATTAATATTATCCTATGTTACTGTCGCCCTCGACCAGGACTGAACTGCAGCCAGAGATAACTGTCACGTTAGAACTCTCTTAAACCCAACGTCTTCATCCACTATGCTATTGAGTCCAATAGTGTCTTGAAATGTATTTCGAGTTAACAGCAGTCCATGAGGATGATCATGCTTCAATGTAAAAAGGAATGAAGAATTCTAATTAGAATTTAATTAACCAACGACTTTATCTACTATTCTATGCGTCCAAATGTGTCCAATCCAGTGAGAATTTGGGAACTTATAACCTAATGTCACAGGTCTATAAAACTGTAGGTTTATAAGTTCCCAAAATTCAGTAACAAGAATAATGATTAACCCAGATTAACACCTGTACCTCATCTATGGTTAGCTGAATGAGAACAGGATACACCCGTGGATTGAATAAAGTATTAGAGTCAAAGTTCCGTGATGGCTCCCGATTATGACAGAAGATTCCCGATTATGACAGGAGGCCGTAGATGTGCCATCTGCTGTAACGTTGTACAGATAATAATAAAGATGAGGACAATAGTCCGAATGATACAAATAATACTATGTATCAAATATGTTGATCAAATAAAGTGTCGAAAAACATTGTTAGATTCTGTTTCAAATAACGCGTCATTGTTTTTGCACACCTATCATTCCAACATGCGTAACGAGGAAGCATCACGACCATTTAAAAAGAATGTGGATCATACGATCTCGACTCATGGGACACTTTTCTCATTTACACCGCTAAAAATCCTGGTATTGTCAGGGTTAGGGTAGGGGTTAGGGTTAGGTTAGGGGCTAGAGTTAGGGGTTAGAGTTAAGGGGTTAGTTTTGAGTGTAAATGGAAAAAATGTCCCCACGAATCGAAATCGCAAAAGGGGTGCCTTAACGTCATATGGCCAGAAATGTTATTGTCGGTTCCTTACAACCCAATGACATCAGTTATTTTTCATATTTTTTAAATTTTTGTTGTGATTTACATGCGACAATAAATGACTTGTTTCGGCATTAAATGACCCAAAAGTGTTGAATGCCTAAAACAAACACACATAGAGTGAAGCAATACATAACATATTAGTGCACCAATTATCATGATACTACCAACCAAAGTGAGTACCTTTTATGACTTGAACTGTTTCGGTCCCATGATATAAATTCCGCAAATTAGCACATGCCAAAATATTGCTAAACTTTTGACTCACTCTAGTAGCTAGTAGAATACCAAAAACGGTCGGATTTGTATTATCTGCGTTATTCAGACTATTTATCCCCATCTTCATTGTTTATTGTACAACATTTCGGCTGATATACACTGCGGCCTTCTTCAGGTATTTCAATTGGACACATGGCCGAGTGGATTAAGCAGTTAGGGTTAAAAACAGTTCCTAAGTGACAGTTATCTCTGGTACCCGAGTTCAATCCTGAGTGAAAGCAGTTGGAAAAATAATTAATTAACACAACTCCTACCCAAGCTATGGTTAGCGGAATGAGAACAGGATACCCCATGGACTAAATAAAGGGTTAAGTTCAAAGTTCCGTGATGGCTCCGAATACGACAAGAAAGTTCCCGAGTTCGAAAAGAAGGTTCCCGAATCTGAGAAGGTTCCCGAGTTCGAGAGGTCCCGAGTCCGACAGAAATACCTGAAGAAAGCGCGAGGGATATCGCCGAAACGTTGTGTTGATAGGGTTGTAACTCAGGCCACAAAATCGTACATGTTATATACTGTTGCTGGGTCGTATGTGTTAGTAATGGAGTATAAGGATTCACACGTAGACATATGTAGTAGTAAGACTTTTAACGTTTATTTATTTCATCTCGTGGTGGGTGCGTGTGGGTGGACGAGCTGGACAACGGCGCTACGAATGTTGCAGGCTGGCGATCGAGGGGTGAACGGGGTGGGCGAGCATCACTGCCCGCTCGACCGTGTCGACGGTCAGACACCTTGTGCTCTCTTCGCCGTCTCCCGGTGTCTCCTTGGCTACCTGATGACCTGCTTTAAATACTGACGACCGCCCACACATTCTTTTGTCCTTGACCGGAAGTCCTTTCTCTTTGTTTCAAATTCGCGTTTGTCCAGATGAGTCCCTTAGTCACACCAGACCCTCTGTCTACCTTTAGACATTGTTTCTCAGTTCAATTTTCCTTTGTCTTTTCGACTTCCCGCAGCAAAACAGTTGTACAAAATAACAATGAAGATGGGGACAATAGTCCGAATAACGCAGATAATACTAATCTTTCAAGCCTCATCTCAAACATTCAGAGAAACGATCGGATTTTATCGGTTGTATGTGGGCCTTACTACTGAATGATGAACCAATCAGAAGAGATTACAAAACAAAACTTCCTATAATTTATTTAGTATTCGTCTACCGCTTTGAATTGTCATATTTGACTGTTCAGGAGAAATTGATATTTCTCCACGTTTTCTTAATAAACTTTACAAAGGCTGAGATGAGGACAACAGTAAAACAAATCAAAAATAATACACACCAATCAGAGATGCATCGCGAGAACGTCACAATTATTTAAAAATAAAATAAATAAAGATTCAGATTAATAATTAAACATCAATTTCTAAAGTTCTGTATATTTCACAAAAAAAATTGATCAATCTGTTTATAAATTTCCATTTTGTTTTTCTATTATTTTCCACAACTTACTGTAGCGTAATTGATGTTAACTGTTTGGTTTTCTAGATATGGAAGCCCATAATATCTCTCTTAATCGTATTTATGGGAATTATTCTTATTGATTGATCTAATAGGAAATAGATAAATCGTAAATATTTTGCTTTATCGGTATTATACAAAGCAGTTTAGAATTCTTGATTTGGACTCAAATGATAATTCCAGTTCACCTTTGGTTGAAAGAAATCGTTTTACTGTCATAACCAGCTGTGTCCAATTATGACTTCTTATCTGATGTAGAGTCTATTTCAACATAGTAGTTGATATAAATCTCTGTCACAGGGTCATTCCATTTCTTTATTTGCTTATCTTGGGTTTATTTTTTAAAAATTCTGAAATAGATTTATATATACATATATAGAATGAATATTCCTCATATATTATATATATATATATATATATATATATATATATATATATATATATATATGAAAGTAGAGTTTTTTTAATGATAAAAATGCTTATAATTTTTTAATAATATTTATTTTATTTTTTAACATAAAATACGCATTTTTAAAAATTATTTGAAAATTCCGGTACTGACGAGAGCGTTCTGTGCCTCGTGATTAATTGATATATTTAATTTCGTTTTTCCGTTTACAATGTTGCTTTGATAAAGACCGCATACGGTCGAAAAGATTTCTTTCGGCAAAACTTTAAACATCTTTGTGTTTTTTTTTCTACAAAGCTTTCTACACATATTGTCGGATTCATATCCATTTTACCTTTCATATGAAAGTAAGTAAACCAACTATGTGTTTATTTTTGATATGGCCTTTTTAGCCGACAATTTTTGGAGCATATATGCTTAATTGAAGTCATACCTAATTTTGAAATATATGCCGCCTAAATTCACACAAATTTTTAATCAATATATTTGCAAATTCCATTCTTCTTTTCTATTAATTTCCACAACTTACTAGCATCAACCTAATTATTCTACGAATACGTTTCGGTTAAATCGAACTTAACGGACCTAAATTCCAACATCGTATGTCACCCCACCAAAAAGAAGAAAAATACCAAAAATCAAGGAATTACCGAATTTAATGAAATTTTTAGTGTTGATATATAAGAATAAATATATAATGTAGCAGTTATTTTATTCAAAAACGTATATTAATCAGGTCAGTAACTTTGAACCACGTATCGTTGAGGCACCACAGATACTCAATGATACTACTTCAAAGTTAACTGACCTGAAGAAATGTAAAGTGTTTTAATAAAATAACTAACGAATTATATCTTTTATTCATTAATATATCAACACTGAAAAATTCATTAAATTCGGTGAATCACTGATTTCTTTTTTCTTTCGGCGGGTGACATTACGATGGTGGAATTTAGGTCGGTAGTTCGTTTTAACCGACGATTCTTTCGATATACTATGATATAATGTATTACTGCCTGTCTCATTAAATACCAATTCTCTTGATGTCTTTGAACAGAATCTGGCTTCAGTTCTTTGAAGTTGAACTTCCGGTTTAACTAATTTGATAAGCCGTCAATGGCAACGAACGCATATAATAATTGCTAATTATTGATTCAATATCAGGTTCCATTTACGCTGACAAGGGATTTGAAAGAGAACGTTATGCATTGATTATGAATATTTATGTAATTAACTGTTTTTTGGTTTCACACAAATTAAAAATATGACTATGGTTCAATGATGTCAGCACCCGGTGCGTACAGGTTACGTTTATCAAAAATAATAATATATGAGTAAGGAAAGGAATGAATCGACGAGTAATTATATATATATATATATATATATATATATATATTAGATAGATAAAGTGTATAAAACACACAATATTGTTAAAAATGTCATTTACTGTCATAACCAGCTGTGATCCCAGTTATGTCTCTCATCTAGATGTTGACGGTGTAGTTCAACTAGTAGATTGATATAAATCTCTGTCCCGAGTTCATTCCTTTCTTTATTTGCTTATCTTGGATTTATTTATTTTTAATTCTGAACTAGATTTATACATACACATATAGAATAAATAATGCCCATATATATATATATATATATATATATTATATATAATATTACTACTATATCGCATATATATAAAAGTATACTAAACACAACGAATGTGTTATATCTCCTCTNCTCGGATCGGAACCTTCTTGCAATCGAACTTTCTTTCGATTCGAGCCATCACGGAACTTTTTGAACCCAACCCTTATTTATCCACGGGATCCTTTCTCATTCGCTAAACCATAGAAGTTCCCGAGTTCCGAGAAGTTCCGCAGTCCGACAAGAAATACCGAGAAGTCGGAGGTATATCGCGCGAACTTTATTACAAATAACAATCAAGATGGAACAATAGTCGATTAACGCAGATAATACTATCTTCAAACCTCATCTCAAACATTCAGAAATAGTACAAAAATATCATTTTAGAGTTATCCAAGACAACGTGTGAAAGCTTATTTGTTCCCTCTGAACAGCGGCCCATAATGATATCAAGCATCAATTTAAAATGTGAAAGATTCTATTAGAATCCATGTTAACTGAAAGTCTATATGGTTGTATATAATATATATGTGTGTGGGTGTGTTTTTGTGTGTGTGTGCAGTATTAATATTAAATTTTCTTTCATATTTTAATATTAGTTTTCAATGGTAGATCAACTTTGCGATTTATATAATGCCAAAGCATCCTGTAAGAACACTAGTGTTATATCTAACCCATTTCCAAAGTGTATTTAGTCCGAAAGCAACGTAGGAGCACGACTGGGTTCTAACTCTCTTAACGAAACCAAACTAACAGCTAGGTTCTAATAATGTAAGTAAATTAATTTGTTGAGTAGTCCAGACAGAAGAGTCTATCCCCTTTTCGTCTAGCGATGACAGTGAAATTGTTTTTTTCTCTTTTTTTGCTGAGTGTAGCACCACACCTACCGTCAGCTCCCCACTATACCGCACAGATCAGTTACACAATCTGCTGCTTCATCCGTTGAGTTAGCAGGGACCGTATCGAACAGACCTTACGATTCTTAGCGGATACTCTACCGACAGAGAAGTGATAAATTCGTGCTTCCCAAGGCATTAGTCCGAAGTGGAAAGCAAACTGCCTCATCCAGGAATTGAACTCGGCTCGTCGAGTCGCTATCTTATTATAATGGAGTTGTTGTTTTCTTTCTGTAACCGAAACTATATCACCTCAAGTCACAATTCCTGAGTATTTACGTCTCATTCCCCAGATTTTATTCATATTTAAATTTCCATTATAATAAAATTATTTTACATTATTAATACTGATGATTATTTTACATTATTAATACTGATGATTATTAATACTGTAGATGATATTGACGATTCTATTCAAGAATCAATGAATGATTCTAATTAGCATTATATTTAACCCGCAAGCCATAATGTTATCAGATGATTCTATTTGGCAGAAGTGAATGATTCTAATTAGCATTTTTACAGTTAACAGCAATCCATGGGAATTATGCGTTCTTTCTAGAAGAAGTCAAGGATTTTAATTTGTATTTTGAAGTTACAGCAGTCCATGAGGAGGTCATGCTTCAATTTAAAAGGACAAGAATTCTAATTAGAATTTACTAGTACACAGTTCTTTGATATTATAAAATTCTATTAAAAAATAAGAAAAGATTCTATTTGAATCTTATTGTTATTTGGTCGTAATAGTTCTGAAAAATATGGCATTTACAATATTTTATTATTATATATTATTATTAAAAACATTATCATACTAGCAAATATATCAACCCCTCCGGTGCAAGTATTTAAGTTAAGATAATAAAATATATTAATTAAAAGGCCAATGAACTGAATAAGAATGCAGATAGAAAGATTGGAACAGAGGGTATGATTGAAAAATAGAACAACTTTGAAACTAACTCTTCCATCATCTTCCATTATCCCGTCTTTCATTGGAAAATTTTCCTAATTTAACTCTTTACTTAAAATGGAAGTAAAGGATAATATTACAAGTTATTTCTTCTATTAATCGATTTAATTTTTAAGATTTATCCCGAATTTTTGCTCATATTCATTAAAATAAAAACCACAATTAGAAATTCAATAATACTAAGCACATATTATCAAAATCAAATTTTAAATCAATATGCAAATACCTTCCATTCACACTGAAACCGCTATTTTGGTTGTTATATTTAATACAATTACCTGTTATTTGTATCTAAGATGGTCAATGATATTAATGATGTATAACATTTTATTAATAATAGAAGTTTAAATAAAAAAAAAAATCATGGAGAATGTGATTAAATAAACTAAGGAAATTGTGACTTGAGTAGTGAATAGTTTTCGGTTACAGACAGAAAAAAAACACACAATCTCCATTATAATAAGATAAGATATAACCTCCATGTCTTCATACAGTTCTCCTTCATGTGCATGTTGCTGCAATTTTCAATATTTTTAGTAGCCTGAAGTTTTGTAGATGTGACTTTCGAATATCTCCTGACAGGATCTTGAACTGGCCTTTGTTTTTTGCATCCAGTTATACTCGTATCAATGTCTAGCGTACGTACATGTAATTTTGGCGCCGCCCGCACTGCGAGATGCCAGCGTGCTTCCTACGCTTTGATTTGCTTGCCCGCTGCTGCTGCTGCCGACGCGTTTGCATCTCGCGATCGTTACAATCCGTTTCTTCTGCAGCGATGGATGGACTGAAGACCATACATCCTGATATTGCACCTGATCCATCCCGGGTTGAACAGTCCAGTCTTTGTCCATTGCCGTGTTATCCAAGTGATCCATTAAATAGAAGTATTAATATCTCATGATATTAATACTTCTATTTAGAAAGCAGTGAAGGATTCTAATACGTATTTCATAGTGAACAGCAGTCTATGATAATATTGGTGATTCTATTTAAAAAGTAGTGAGGATTCAAATTAGTATATCATAGTTAATAGCAGTCCATGATAATACTGGTTATTCTATTTATAATGAAATAAAGGATTCTAACCATTATTTAATTGTTAATCGCAGTCCATTGTGATATGTTCCTTTTTTTATCCCTTATGGCAAGCCCCACCCCTTTTATCATATGGGTGCTAGAAGCGGTGCTGCGGGTCTACATTCCTGGAATGACGTTAACTCTATCTGATGGGGAGGTTTCAGTTTTGGAGGATTTGGAATGTGGAGCACCCCTATTCACCATTGCTCCCCTGGTCCACTCTGACCGAGTGGTAGTACCGGTTAGGGTCCCATCTATGGGTAAATAGAATGTATTTATAAAAACAATTGTATTATCCATTAAGAATTGATTTATTTTCAGAAACTTTATCGGCATTAAATGACCCACTGAGGTGAATATGCCGTAAAACAAAACAAAACAAACCAAACCAACCTTTTATTTATAGAAGCGGAGGAAACGACCAATCATTAAGAAAAATATACACACTCGAAAATACCTATTACAAACTAATAGCAAAACATACTGAAGCTTTTTAACACAGATATAATAAGAACAAGTCCATATAATATTTAGATATAACCAGCACCCCCTCACCCCAAGAAAGAAAATAATAACATTCTTTTTTTAAAAATATCAACCTCTGAAAAAAGGACTTTACGAAATAGTCTGTAACCCCCCCCACACACACACCCAGAATACACCAGCAAAAATTTAGAAATTAACAGAAAATTAACTGCTGCCGACGCGTTTTGCATCGCGCGATCGTTACAATCCGTTTCTTTCTGCAGCGATGGATGGACTGAAGACCATGCATCCTGATATTGCACCTGATCCATCCCGGGTTGAACAGTCCAGTCTTTGCCCATTGCCGTGTTATCCAAGTGATCCATTAAATAGAAGTATTACTATCTCATTGATATTAATACTTCTATTTAGGAAAGCAGTGAAGGATTCTAATAAGTATTTCATAGTGAACAGCAGTCTATGATAATATTGGTGATTCTATTTAAAAAGTAGTGAAGGATCAAATTAGTATATCATAGTTAATAGAAGTCCATGATAATACTGGTTATTCTATTTATAATAGAATAAAGGATTCTAACCATTATTTAATTGTTAATCGCAGTCCATTGTGATATGTTTCCTTTTATTTATCCCTTATGGCAAGCCCCAACCCCTTTTTATCATATGGGTGCTAGAAGGCGGTGGCTGCGGGTCTACATGTCCTGGAATGACGTTAAACTCTATCTGATGGGGAGGTTTCAGTTTTGGAGTTTTGGGAATGTGGAGCACCCTTATCACCATTGCTCTCTGGTCCACTCTGACCCGGAGTGGTAGTACCTGTTAGGGTCCCATCTATGGGTTAAATAGAAAAATGTATTTATAAAAACAATTGTATTATCCATTAAGAATTGATTTATTTCAAAACTTTATCGGCATTAAATGACCCACTGAGGTTGATATGCCGTAAAACAAAACAAACCAAACCAAACCAAACCTTTTATTTATAAAGAAGCGAAGGAAACGACCAAATAATTAGGAAAAATAATACACACTCGAAATACCTATTACCAACTAATAGCATAAACATAACTGAAGCTTTTAACACAGATATAATAAGAAACAAGTCCATAATAATATTAGATATAACCAGCACCCTCCTCACCTCAAGAAAGAAAATAATAAAATTCTTTTTTTTAAAATATCAACCTCTGAAAAAAGGACTTTACGAAATAGTCTGTAAACCCCCCACACACACACACCCAGAATACACCAGCAAAAATTTAGAAATTAACAGAAAAGGTGTTAAGATGTATTAATTATTATCCTATGTTACTGTCGCCCTCGACCAGGACTGAACCTGCAGCCAAGAGATAACTGCCAGTTCACTTAGAACTCTCTTAAACCCAACGTCTTCATCCACTATGCTATGAGTCCAAATGTGTCTTGAAATGTATTTCGAAGTTAACAGCAGTCCATGAGGATGATCATGCTTCAATGTAAAAAGGAATGAAGAATTCTAATTAGAATTTAATTAACCCAACGACTTTATCTACTATTCTATGCGTCCAAATGTGTCCAATCCAGTGAGAATTTTGGGAACTTATAAACCTAATGTCACAGGTCTATAAAACTGTAGGTTTATAAGTTCCCAAAATTCAGTAACATAGAATAATGATTAACCCAGATTAACACCTGTACCTCATCTATGGTTAGCTGAATGAGAACAGGATACACCTGGATTGAATAAAGTATTAGAGTCAAAGTTCCGTGATGGCTCCCGATTATGACAAGAAGATTCCCGATTATGACAGGAGGCCGTAGATGTGCCATCTGCTGTAACGTTGTACAGATAATAATAAAGATGAGGACAATAGTCCGAATGATACAAATAATACTATGTATCAAATATGTTGATCAAATAAAGTGTCGAAAAACATTGTAGATCTTGTTCAAATAACGGCGTCATTGTTTTTGCACACCTATCATTCCAACATGCGTAACGAGAAGCATCACGACCATTTAAAAAGAAATGTGGATCATACGATCTCGACTCATTGGGACACTTTTCTCATTTACACCGTAAAAATCCGGTTATTTGTCAGGGTTTAGGGTTAGGGGTTAGGGTTAGGGTTAGGGGCTAGAGTTAGGGGTTAGAGTTAGGGGTTAGTTTTAGTGTAAATGGAAAAAATGTCCCCACGAATCGAAATCGCAAAAGGGGTGCCTTAACGTCATATGGTCCAGAAATGTTTATTGTCGGTTCCTGTACAACCCAATGACATCAGTTATTTTTCATATTTTTAAATTTTTGTTGTGATTTTACATGCGACAATAAATGACTTGTTTCGGCATTAAATGACCCAAAAAGTGTTGATATGCCTTAAAACAAACACACATAGAGTGAAGCAATACATAACATATTAGTGCACCAATTATCATGATACTACCAACCAAAGTGAGTACCTTTTATGACTTGAACTGTTTCGGTCCCATGATATAAATTCCGCAAATTAGCACATGCCAAAATATTGCTAAACTTTTGACTCACTCTAGTAGCTAGTAGAATACCAAAAACGGTCGGATTTGTATTATCTGCGTTATTCAGACTATTATCCCCATCTTCATTGTTATTTGTACAACATTTCGGCTGATATACACTGCGGCCTTCTTCAGGTATTTCAATTGGACACATGGCCGAGTGGATTAAGCAGTTAGGTTAAAAACAGTTCCTAAGTGACAGTTATCTCTGGTACCCGAGTTCAATCCTGAGTGAAAGCAGTTGGAAAAATAATTAATTAACACAACTCCTACCCAAGCTATGGTTAGCGGAATGAGAACAGGATACCCCATGGACTAAATAAAGGGTTAAGTTCAAAGTTCCGTGATGGCTCCCGAATACGACAAGAAAGTTCCCGAGTTCGAAAAGAAGGTTCCCGAATCTGAGAAGGTTCCCGAGTTCGAGAAGGTTCCCGAGTCCGACAAGAAATACCTGAAGAAAGCCGGAGGGTATATCGGCCGAAACGTTGTGTTGCATAGGGGTTAACTCAGGCCACAAAATCGTACATGTTATATACTGTTGCTGGGTCGTATGTGTTAGTAATGGAGTATAAGGATTCACACGTAGACATATGTAGTAGTAAGACTTTTAACGTTTATTTATTTCATCTCGTGGGGTGCGTGTGGTGGACGAGCTGGACAACGGCGCTACGAATGTTGCAGGCTGGCGATCGAGGGGTGAACGGGTGGGCGAGCATCACTGCCCGCTCGACCGTGTCGACGGTCAGACACTTGTGCTCTCTTCGCCGTCTCCCGGTGTCTCCTTGGGCTAACTGATGAACTGCTTAAATACTGACGACGCCCACCATCTTTTGTTCCTTGACGGAAGTCCTTTCTCTTGTTCAAATTCGCGTTTGTCCAGATGAGTCCTTAGTCACACCAGACCCTCTGTCTACCTTTAGACATTGTCTTCTCAGTTCAATTTTCCTTTGTCTTTTCGACTTCCCGCGCAAAACAGTTGTACAAATAACAATGAAGATGGGGACAATAGTCCGAATAACGCAGATAATACTAATCTTCAAGCCTCATCTCAAACATTCAGAGAAACGATCGGATTTTATCGGTTGTATGTGGCCTTACTACTGAATGATGAACCAATCAGAAGAGATTACAAAACAAAACTTCCTATAATTTATTTAGTATCGTCTACCGCTTTGAATTGTCATATTTGACTGTCAGGAGAAATTGATATTTCTCCACGTTTTCTTAATGAAACTTTACAAAGGCTGAGATGAGGACAACAGTAAAACAAATCAAAAATAATACACACCAATCAGAGATGCATCGCGAGAGACGTCACAATTATTTAAAAATAAAATAAATAAAGATTCAGATTAATAATTAAACATCAATTTCTAAAGTTCTGTATATTTCACAAAAAATTGATCAATCTGTTTATAAATTTCCTTTTGTTTTTCTATTATTTTCCACAACTTACTGTAGCGTAATTGATGTTAACTGTTTGGTTTTCTAAGATATGGAAGCCCATAATATCTCTCTTAATCGTATTTATGGGAATTATTCTTATTGATTGATCTAATAGGAAATAGATAAATCGTAAATATTTTGCTTTATCGGTATATACAAAGCAGTTTAGAATTCTTTGATTTGGACTCAAATGATAATTCCCAGTTCACCTTTGGTTGAAAGAAATCGTTTTACTGTCATAACCAGCTGTGATCCAACTTATGACTTCTTATCTGATGTAGAGGTCTATTTCAACTAGTAGATTGATATAAATCTCTGTCACAGGGTCATTCCTTTCTTTATTTGCTTATCTTGGGTTTATTTTTTAAAAATTCTGAAAATAGATTTATATATACATATATAGAATGAATATTCCTCATATATAATATATATATTATATATATATATATATATATATATATATATATATATATGAAAGTAGAGTTTTTTTAATGATAAAAATGCTTATAATTTTTTTAAATAATATTTATTTTATTTTTTAACATAAAATACGCATTTTTAAAAATTATTTGAAAATTCCGGTACTGAACGAGAGCGTTCTGTGCCTCGTGATTAATGATATATTTATTTCGTTTTTCCGTTTACAATGTTGCTTTGATAAAGACCGCATACGCGTCGAAAAAGATTTCTTTCGGCAAAACTTTAAACATCTTGTTGTTTTTTTCTACAAAGCTTTCTACACATATTGTCGGATTCATATCCATTTTACCTTTCATATGAAAGTAAGTAAACCAACTATGTGTTTATTTTTGATATGGCCTTTTTAGCCGACAATTTTTGGAGCATATATGCTTAATTGAAGTCATACCTAATTTTGAAATATATGCCCGCCTAAATTCACACAAATTTAATCAATATATTTGCAAATTCCCATTTCTTTTTCTATAATTTTCCACAACTTACTAGCATCAACCTAATTATTCTACGAATACGTTTCGGTTAAATCGAACTTAACGGACCTAAATTCCAACATCGTATGTCACCCCACCAAAAAGAAGAAAAATACCAAAAATCAAGGAATTTACCGAATTTAATGAAATTTTTAGTGTTGATATATTAAGGAATAAAATATATAATGTAGCAGTTATTTTATTCAAAAACGTATATTAATCAGGTCAGTTAACTTTGAACCACGTATCGTTGAGGCGTAACACAGATACTCAATGATACGTACTTCAAAGTTAACTGACCTGAAGAAATGTAAAAGTGTTTTAATAAAATAACTAACGAATTATATCTTTTATTCATTAATATATCAACACTGAACAATTCATTAAATTCGGTGAATTCACTGATTTTTTTTTCTTTCGGCGGGGTGACATACGATGGTGGAATTTAGGTCCGGTAAGTTCGTTTTAACCGACGATTCTTTCGATATACTATGATATAATGTTTATTACTGCCTGTCTCATTAATTACCAATTCTCTGATGTCTTTGAACAGAATCTGGCTTCAGTTCTTTGAAGTTGAACTTCCGGTTTAACTAATTTGATAAGCCGTCAATGGCAACGAACCGCATATAATAATTGCTAATTATTGATTCAATATCAGGTTCCATTTACGCTGACCAAGGATTTTGAAAGAGAAACGTTATGCATTAGATTATGAATATTTTATGTAATTAAGCTGTTTTTGGTTTCAACAATTAAAAAAATATGACTATGGGTTCAATAGTGTCATTAAGCACCGGTGGCGTCAGGTTACGTTTATCTAAAATATATATATGAGTAAAGAGAAAGGAAATGAATCCGACGGTATATATATATATATATATATATATATATATATATATAGATAGATAAAAGTGTATGAAAACACACAATATTGTTAAAAATGTCATTTACTGTCATAACCAGCTGTGATCCAAGTTATGTCTTCTCATCTGATGTTGACGTGTAGTTCAACTAGTAGATTGATATAAATCTCTGTCCCGAGTTCATTCCTTTCTTTATTTGCTTATCTTGGATTTATTTATTTTTAAATTCTGAAACTAGATTTATACATACACATATAGAATAAATATGCCCATATATATATATATATATATATATATATATATATATATATATATATATATATAAAGTAAGTAAACAAACAATGTGTTTATTTTTGATATGGCCTTTTTAGCCGACAATCTTTGGAGGTTATGTGCTTAATTGAATTCATACCTAATAGAGAGAAGCTTTATGCATTAAATTATGAATATTTTATGTAATTGAGCTATTTTTGGTTTCAAAAATTAAAAAATATGACTAAGGTTTCAATAGTGTTATTAAGCACCCAGTGGCACCAGGCTACGTTTATCTAAAAAAATATATGAGTAAAGAGAAAGGAAATGAATCCGACGGTATATATATATATATATATATATATATATAATATATATATATATATATATATAATATAGAGAGAGAGAGAGAGAGAGATAATCTAATGAGTCAGACGAACCTGCTATTAATTTTGCATAAAGCTCTTCAGGGCTAAAATCTGACGGGGTCAGATTTTAGCCCTGAAGAGATTTATGCGAAACTAATAGGTTCGTCTGACTCATTAGATTATCTTTATTATTGGCTCTACTTAGGTATCGAGCACTTTTTAATTATTAGCTTTCTCCTAGCGGTTATATGAATATATATATATATATCTTATATACATATATATACATATAAATTGTTTTTTCTTTTGGCCAAATACTGTACCAATAGATTATTTTTTGTTGGTACGAATATCTTGGCCTTTCTTTTTTTTTCAAAATTTTTCTTCTCCCTGGTTGGTGTTTGGTTGTATATTTTTATAATCAAACTATTTGCTGTTTTTTTTTCTCACCGCAAGGATTTACCAACACACTTGGTATATCAAATTATATATATATATATATATATATAGAGAGAGAGAGAGAGATAGATAGATAGATAGATAGATAAAAGTGTATGGAAACACACAATATTGTTAAAAATGAATATATTTTATATCATTTTCATAGCTAATATTGAATAATATTTCGATTATAAAAAATCATCATCAGAACATGTTTTTTTAATCCGGACTTCTCGAGTGAGAAGCAGAAAATAATTTAAATTCAAATCGGAAGGATTGTTGTTCGAAAAAGCGTATACGCCACACGCTCGCCTCAACATATGTACATCCGCTGACGCCAGGAATATGCTGCTGAAGTGTATATCTTCATTGTAACAGTTTTTTTTAAGAAAAAGACATACGTCAAATTTAAAAATAGAAAAATTATCTTTTAAATATATATATATATATATATATATATATATATATATATATATATATACATTGTCGAGAATCGCTAAGTTGGTGGTAGGGCGATAGCAGTTTGTCATTGGCTTCTAGAGATTGGTCCTTAAGTCAAGACACAGAGAAGAGAGCTCTACAAAATGAGTGTTTGGTTTGGTTTGGTTTGGTTTGTTTTGTTTTACGGCATATAAACCTCGGTGGGTCATTTAATGCCGATAAAGTTTTGAAATAAATCAATTCTTAATGGATAATACAATTTTTTTATAAATACATTTTTCTATTTAACCCATAGATGGGACGCTAACAGGTACTACCACTCCGGGTCAGAGTGGACCAAAAAGCGATGGTGATGAAGGGGTGCTCCACATTCCCCAAACTTCCAAATCTGGAACCTCACCATCAGATAGAGTTTAACGTCATTCCCAGGACATGTAGACCCTCAGCCACCGTCTTCTAGCACCCATATGATAAAAAGGGTTGGGGCTTGCCATAAGGGCAATAGGGTTGGGAAAATCATATAGGTGCTAGGGCTTGACGTGACCAGCCGATTGATCGGAGAGGGCCTCTCCGACCGCCCGTCTAGCCCAAGATAGGGCCAACGTGGAATATTGCATCACGGGTCGCCACCCACGGCCAACAGGTGGCCCCATTGGGGGAATCTTGCCCCTCTGCAGAAGTGCAGTCGGTGCATTCTAACGCCCCAGCCGACAGGGCGGAAAATGAGTGTTTAAAATCAGAGTAAGTCTCCTCACCCATTTTCTATCTATTGCTGGTCTTTGACTTTTGGTTTATTTGTCATTTCTTTTATTTGTATCTTTACGTATGGTGACGGTGTTTGCTTTATTTTCATATTCCTGCAATCAGAAACCTTTGGACTGTTTGACAGAAGTCACTCACTTATTGAATAAAGATAGGCATGTTTCTTTCTTTCCTGGTATTTATCTAGACTATTGATTGAATATGACGCTTTTCACTTATTGTAGCCTAATTATTAGGGTCAACCGGAATCTGGGATTAAAAATAAAACTGTATTCGGATTTCTGGAGAAAGAGAGGAAAAAGAAATGAGAACAAAGAAAGATTAAAATCGGGAAGAGTAAACACTAAAGGGAGTGCAAGTAATTTGACCGAAGAATGACTCCGGAAATAGAGTTAAAAATAAAAACGTAAGTTCCGGGTGTTGACCGGAAACGGATGTGACGCCGAGATGAGAAACGGGAGAAGAGAAAATCTGCCTCTTTTCCTTTTCGGCCATAGTGGGAGTTAGACGTTGGTCCTAGTCCCTCGTGTGGGTGTGGGACAGCGGTACAAAGCATGATACAATGAAGATAGGATAATTTGACGGTACTCCCTCTTTTTCTCTCTGTCTTTCCTTCTCTCTGAAAAAGAGCCCACGAGCCTAGACATAAATACTAAGCCCCTTGTGACTATAAAACTTGTGTGTGTGTTGTTTTTGGCGTATTGGCTAATAATAACGACGACTACTACTACAACTTGAGTTGTCCTATACAACATATGTCGCCCTGTTACATTATTCACAGGAACCTAACCACTAGATGCACAGAGAAAGATTTTCTTTGGTATTCACACGATTAACATATCAAAGGAAGTGCCCATATCAAAACGGTTATCGTCGCAGAAAATAGACGCTATTTTATGCGACGATAACCGTTATGCAATAGGCACTTCCGTTGATATGCTGCAGAGAGAAAAAGAGGGAGTACCGTCAAATTATCCTATCTTCATTGTATCATGCTTTGTACCGCTGTCCCACACCCATACGAGGGACTAGGATCAACGTCTGACTCCCACTATGGCCGAAAAAGAAAAAGAGGTAGATTTTCTCTTCTCCCATTACCCTTGTCCAAATCCGGAACGAGGCGGTTTGCATTTCAACGAGCATTGTTAAATGAATGAAAGATTGCAATTACTACCAGGTTCACTCTGACCCGGAGTGCTAGTACATGCTAGGGTCCCATCTATGGGTTAAAACAAAAAAATGTGTTAACAAAAATGTGTTTAAAAAGACTGAGTTTAAAAACTTTCAGTAACCATCAAAAATGAATAAAAGAATGACTTTATTATTAAGATAACCCAGCAAGGGTTGACATGCCGTTCTCTTTTTTCTTTTCGAAGTCCGTCGCAGACGACGATGACGTCCCTCCATATCTTCATTTGTGGACCCTATAGTGGCTCATTAGTTCAATTCTGGACTTGCATATGCGGTCACACACATTGCAGGGAAAATTCCCATCTACATTTGATTGTTCATGACGACGAAGATTTCGCCGCTCTGCAGTCCCGTTTATCTCTTTATTGAGCTGCTCAGCTCCTGTGCGGCAGGCGTCTTCCACAACCCTGTCTGTTGGAGGCCAGATCTTCCACGCTTGAAGGTGTGATATTACATTTCTTCAGCGTTGTTTTAATATGCTTTTCAACCACTTTGGATGGGAGTTCCTGTCCTCCGCGTGCCCCTACCAACCAATGTCTTTTCCTTCAAAAATTCCCTTTTTTATTTGTCTATTTTTATCTACAACAAAAGGTTTGTTCACAGTTTTATGTCATTAAGTATTTTTATCTAACACTAACAATTTATCCACAATTATACGGATTTAAGAAATATAGACGCTTCAAACAGGCACGTAACAAAATATTGCAATACTTTTGTCTATCCTCAATATTACCTCAAAACATTTTGAAAAATCGTTTTGTAAGAGATTATTTAAACTCACCCACAATAATCACTTTCCAACTGCAGACGTCCACTGTCAAAGTCTTTCTTTCTGCAACAATATTACAGCAGTCTTCAATCAATCCGACAAAGTTTTCTCGTTTCTTGTCCGACGAACGGCTGTATGTTCGTAAGGAAGATCAAACACAACACTCACCGGTGTGAGAAGGCAGGCCTTAAATAATCATTAACTGCCCTGACCAAGATCCTACATCCGGGCCAATCGCGCCCAGCGCTACCAATCGTAATGTAGACATTTGTATACGAGTCAACGAGGGGGTAGTCTGCCTTCGAACCAGGACTCACGATCAGGTGTTTGCGAGTTCAATCTCAGCTGCATGCTTTGTTTCATATTTTATCGAGAGTATCGGCGGACATCCCTTCAAGAATTTCAACGTTTCAAGATTACAGAAGTATCTACTTATTATTTCTTAATTTTATTTATATGGAAATATATATGAATTATTTTCTTGGAATACCGATGTTAAAGAGCCCAATCTGCCCTACAATTTATCCATAGCTGGGGGATAAGCGATGGGTTCAAACCTTTCGTAAGATAATCAATACTAGGTGAAACGCAATCAGCTTTATCCAGGATTTGAACTTGGGTCACTGATTACATTTCCTATGACCAAAACCGTTACGCTAAGCGCTCCTTGTTTTGCTATATGCCATTTGTGAAAATCCCCTACACGTTTCTATTAAAATTGTTCTAGTCTATATACATGTCACACACACACACACACGCGCACACATACACACCACACACACACACATCTCTATCTCTCTATCTCTCTCTCTCTCTCTCTCTCTATATATATATATATATATATATATATATATATATATAACATCTTGTTTTTCTATAAAACTTTCTTACATATATATATATATATATATATATATGAGCCAATAATCTTGCACTCAGGACTATTTCATTTACTTGCCATGGTTTGTCGGTTATGCAGCTATGTGTCGTTGCGACCGGTAGTATAAAAAGCAGTACTGTCAAAAGTTTTTCTTAGCTTCTTTAGCCGTCTGAAGTAACATACCAGTTCGCTCTCCTGTCCATTAGGATTAAAGAGTTTCGCCCCAACAGGCGTTCCGTGTACCTGATACACGAGGGTCTTTGCACACCAATAAATGTCTTTATTCTGTATTCACACACACTCAAACTCTTATCCTATTCTGATATTTATCATATGCATATTTTATAAGCTCATCTTTATATTCTTCTATCCAGTTTTGTATTATTTCTATTTGAGTTTGCTCTGAAAATAAAGCCTTTTTGTTATCACTTTTATTGTAATTTGTTTTATATGTATGTTTAAATGATATATATGATGGCAGCAAACTCGTATTCAGTGATACCAATTGTAGTTGGTGCACTTGGAACAGTCCCAAAAGGATTAGAAAAGGGCTTGGAAAGTTTGGATATCAGAGGAAGGATTCAGACCATTCAGAACACTGCACTGCTGCAATCTGCCAGAATACTCAGAAGAGTCCTGGAGACCTGAGGAGACTTGCTGTCACTCAGACTCCAGCGAAAGACCATCAGCTAACACTGATGTGAAAACTCAAAAGGAGTAAATAATAATAATAATAATAATAATAATAATAATAATAATAATAATAAAGCTCAACAGTTCAAACAATATAATGGTGAGCTTCAAAAAAGTTCGACAATGAGCTGCACGAAAGTGGCTCTTTAGTCCTGCCAAAGTCTTGCACATCTTCCCACAATCACAGGTATTTCCAGGGAGCACAGGGTATTTTATTAGTCCATCCCGCTGATGCACAGATTGGTGACTGATCAGGCCAGCTTTGCTCATACATAGCCTTCCACACTGGTCACATAGTAGACCGATTTGAAGCCCTTGATTGTCTACTTTTTTTTATTCTTGCGAATATCTCTTTTCAACTGCTCATGCTGTATACGGCCGGTCTCAAACTTTTCCGTGCCCTCCTACACAGCTCTTCTCCACTGCCCACTGCCCAAAGACTTACTCTCCCAGGTCTTCACATCGATGTCACATTTTTTCAAGGTCGACCTCAGGCAATCCTTGTATCTCATCTTGTGCCCTTGAGCCAAACGCTTGTCGTTTATAAGTTCCCCATAGAGCAGTTGTTTAGGAAATCGCCCATCGTTCATCCTTACCAAATGCCCACTCCATCTCAATCTATGTTTGATTATGAGAGATTCTATGCTTTGACATTTACCGTTTAATGATATTATAGTCAACCAACCATCACACTTCAACATTACCAACATACATATCAATATTATTTCATCATATTATTCTGTCTTTTATCTTTATCCCGAGTATCGCCGGATATCCCTGCAAGAATTTCAACGTTTAAAGAATATAGGATTATCTACCTATTTATTAATTTCATTTCTACGCGAAGGTAATTGAATTATTTCCTTTTAAAACTGATTGCATTTGGCACACTTGGCTATATCTATAATACCATGACGAAGCACATTCAAAGATCATGGCTTCCTTTATGGCATAGACAATATTTGTATTCAGTCATTTTCCATGGGTTTTTGAATAAACCAATCAGATGCAATAAAGAACACTTGTGCAATCTTCATTTCTTTCTGTGATTGGCTGATTTTGAATAACTTATTGTGTCATTAAACAGACACAAAAGTCGGTTAATAATATACAATCTTAATCATGACAACCAAAAAAAATCTACTCTGCAAAGCAAAAGAGGCGACAAAAAGAAGGGGAACATCGCAATAAAATATCCAATGATTCAAACAGCCAATCAATAAACGGCTTATATATATATATATATATATATATATATATATATATGACTAATTATTACATTATATACTGTGGAGGCGTGTGGCGTAATGGCGACCGTCGTAAAAAATTGAAACAACAAGTCAGGTTCAAATCCTGGACGAGGTTGTTTGCATTACACATAGAGCTAATAAACTCGGGAGCGGTTTGAATCCAACTATTCCCCCTCCATATATGGGTAAAAAATAGGGTAGACTCGACTCTTTAATCTTGGTTATTATACCAGTCTAGGAGAAGTATTACTCTGAATTCAAGCTTGTTAAACGCCACTTAAGAAAATATATAGCGTTGGCTATACTGAACTGACTCTCCTCTATTTAGTGTAAGTTTGTCTTGTTAATTGTGTGTACTTATTTTGTGTGTCTGTATGTATCCGTTTGGCACCGGATGCTGGTGCTTAATAAATATATTAAGCACATCATTCTTCTGTGTATCTTTCCATCTCGTGATACAACACTTACTTTTAAAAAAAAGAACTCACCGTGGTGTAATGGTTAGCAAGCTACTCTCACAAGTCCATTGCAACTTATTGTATCATTTAACAAATAGAAAAATCGGTCAATAGCGTAGAATCTTAATTATGACAAAACTCCCACCACAGCTAAGCAAAACAGGTGACAAAATATGGAAAATCGCAATAAAATATTCAATGATTCATACGGCCAATTAGTGAATTGTCTCTGTTATTGCATATTCTAATGTGTTTATCTTCCGAATCAAACTAGTTGATAGTTTTTTATTTGTTTAATAGCATATCAACATTAGTGGTTTATCTAATTCCAAAGTCATCGTTGTTTAAGAATAGTAATGGTACTATTTAGCCCATAGTTGGGAGGATGAGAGGCCTCATACCTTTCCAAAGGGTATTAGTCCGAAAATGAACATAATACCGCGAATGTAGTTCCAGATCTCATTCCACGATGTCGAGGTCTCGCACGTTACTTGCTTGTTAAGTTTTCGTACAAAATCTAAGCTTAATTCTAATGCTTAATTTTGTTTTGTAAACTAGGCTTCTGTTGTGGACTAGCCTGGCGTACCTAGCTTAGAGAGTGGATGCGCTGGTCCAGGACAATTTATACACGGCTGTCTGAGAGCATCAAGGTAATCGCTTAGCCTGCTTCAGAGCGCTTCGGCCTCTGGAGTGGCTAAGCGTTGATCTCAGGGAGCTATCGCCCCAGGCAATACCTGCCTCCTTGGTTTTATTGCCCAGTGCCTGAGGCGCTCCCTTGAGAAGAAATGCCGATATGAGGTACATATACAGTGTCCTTGTGTCACACCCTAATAAGTGGGATGAGAGGCAATTAACTTGCTTCGGCTTCTGGAGCGACTAAGTAAAATTAACAGCGTTGATCCCAGGGAGCTATCGCCCAAAGCAATACCTGCCCCCTTGATTTAAAGGGATAGGGCTGGGTTTATTGGCCACTGCCTGAGGCGCCTCCTTATGGGGGAATGCCGACGGGATCAACGAATGTTTGTGCCTACTACCCATGAGCTTCGGCCTGTGATTGTCTCACATAAAATGTCCTTGTGCCACGCCCTCATAAGTGGGATGAGAAGCAAATACCCTGAGACTGAAAGGATTACGGAACCATTACGCGTCCGCCTACCTCCAGGTTTTAGCACTCTGTTGAGAGTTACTGTATATCTTGCGCACAATTGAAATAAAAAATGAAAAGAACAAAAACAAAAAACAAAAAGCAAATAAACAGCAATGCGAAACAAGCAGAAATAAAAATCGTTTGAAATAGATTTTTTTTTTAAAACATAAAAAATTTGTTAAATTGGTTTAAAAATTTTTTAAAAATTACAATTGTTTTAATAAGATATCTATATGACATTGCACACTTTTTTTAGAACACTAAAAATGTGAAAATTTACAAGGATAGGCGTTTGAGTTTTGTTTAACGGCATATCAACCTCAGTGGGTCAATTAATGCCAAAAAGGGTTAAATATAATTTGTTTTTCATATGGGTTTCAGATTAAGGATTTTATGGTGATATTTGGTTATGTTTGGTCAGTCTTGGTAAAAGGATTGGTTTGTATCTTAGACACTGTATTATCCAGTATACAATAACTTCTTTTTATAGATCATTTCATCGTGGTGTCATGTTTAGCAATCTATTGGAACTGAATATTGGGTTCGATCATCACAAGAGCATTCACACTTGCGATCTCGTGCCAAATTTAAGATATTATAAAATGTAATCTAGCCTAGCAAGCCATTCCACAAATACAAGATCGGGTAATAAAATACGCTCTTAGTTATGACAAAGACCTAAATTCAGCTAAGCAAATGAGGCGACAAAAGAAGAAGATACTCACAACGAAATATTCAACGATCCCAAAAAATAATCAATGAAAGGCTTTTATTGTTGCGTATTATAATGTGTTTACCTTCCTGACCAAAATAATAGATGGGTTTTTTTGTCTTGTAATGAAATATTCCACTCTCTCTCTCTCTCTCACCCAAGTGGTCTGACTATATATATATATATATATATATATATATATATATATATATGTGTAGTGAGCACGACATTATTCTGACCTGCCTTAGAGGATTAGTAGCGTAGCTCACTATTGTTGTAGACTCTTCTTTACTTACTTCTATTTTTCTTCTGTTCATCTTTGGTATCTTACATTCTTCTTCCAGCGTCTTGACCTAGTCTTGGGGACCTTCGTGTCTGGTCTTCTAGGTCAGTCTTGTTACCAAGACATTCATCAACCACAAAACCATGTTATTTTCGTAAGCTTTTAGTTACTTAACTAAACATTTTATGTAACTAAACATAGCACGCGTATGCAGGTGAGTCCCAGCTAATCAGACATATCTCATCTGCCTGACGTCCAAGCTGAAACTGAAGACCCAACCAGGTCCCACTTCACGTATTTCGCGGGCTTTCTGTAATATTCAATGGAAAGTCCAGCCCGTGATATTAAAAGGGCCATCCTTTCAGAAATACAGGGGATTGACAATAATCTCATGCAACTGCATAGATTATGTAACACTATTCCTTGTCTGTCTTATTGTATCTCTCAGCAATAAAACTGTTTAATGAAATATTCCACACTCTCTTTCTCACCCATGTGGTCTGACTATATATATAATATATATATATAATATATATATTATATATATATATATATATGAGGAAAAAATGAGTAAAGAAAAAATGTAGATGGATAAAAATGAATTTTATCGATATCACTTTTAATCGATATCAATTACACATGTGTTTCGGTCCGTTTATCAAAATGTATACGGATATATTATTAAAATAATCAGATTAAGTTGAAATGATGATAATAATAATAATAATAATAATAATAGGAAAAATGTAAAAATATTCCGTACACCGAGAGATTTTTTACGACCTTCATCAGAGTGAATTTTTTATTTTTTGAGTAGAGACAAAAATCCGTTGGAGACAAAACAGAATTTTAAAATGTTCGAAAAAAGAATATTTTTGAAAAATTTGGAACGCAGAGACCGTTAAAAATTTGAAAGTTTTGGTGGATGGATACAATTTGTATTACAAAGAATAAAATGTTATTAATATTCTTAAACTTGTTGATGATTGAATGAAGCGTGTTTTCATTGTTATTGTTTGGGAAAAAAGGAACCGGTGAAAACCAAAAGATATCGATAAAATTCATTTTTATCCATCTACATTTTTTTCTTTACTCATTTTTTCCTCATATTGTCGGATTCAATTCCCTTTCCATTCTTATATATATATATATATATATATATATATATATATATGTGTGTGTGTGTGTGTGTGTGTGTGTGTGTGTGTGGCATTATCCTGGTCTGGCTTAGAGGATTAGTAGTGTACCTCACTATTCCTTTTCTGTCTTATTGTACCTCTGCGATAAAAGCCTCTATCTTTAATCTACGAACGTGTTGACTGGTTCTTGCACCCGACTACCAGTCTGCCTGATTATACACCTTTTAAGGACACGACATTTTGCTTAATGGCATATCAATCTTCGTGAGTTATTTAATACCAAACCCATCTTTCTAGAAGAACTGTAGGGGGTACAATTTAACCAGTAGCTCGAAGGATGACAGGGTTCGTAACATGTCGAAGGCTATTAATCCGAAAGTGAACGTTATAACGCGACTTGAGTTCGAACTCGTTTACTACGATGTCGAAGTACAACACGTTACATACTACGCCACGGGGACTCACCGCAAATATAAAAGTCTATAAGTAAGTAAAGTCGTCGGGGCGGGCTAAAGTCGGTATCAGCCAGTCAGCGAGGGTGTCTCCCATTTTCAATAGCACTAGTCCAACGAGATTGTTTTGGTGCCTGAGGTGGAGCGCCACACCTACCATCAACTCCTTACTTTACCGCACAGATCCCCGTGCTATTCATACGCTGAGTTGGCGAGGACCGGTATCGAACTAGGAACCTTGTGGTTTCTAGCCGAACGCTCTACCAACTGAGCTAACCCGGCCCCTACACGTCTCAACTAATCAGATTGCTACATAATAGTGAATACGATCCTCACTGGGTGCTTTGTAATTGCAGCCTTGTGCTATATCTAACCTTGGGTTACTTAATTAAATCCTACTTAACGTACATAAATTCCACCATCGTATCTCACCCCACTGAAAGAAAAGAAGATACTAAAAATCAATTTTAAAAAATTAACCGAATTTAATGAAATTTTCAGTGTTGATATATATTAATGAATAAACAATATAATGCACCAGGTATTTTATTTGAAAACTCAAATTTTTTCAGGTCAGTTAAATTTGAACCACGTATCTTTGAGGTGTAACACAGATTCACAAACATACGTGGTTCAAAGTTAATCGACCTGAAAAAAATGTAAATGTTTTTGAATAAAATAACTGGTGCATTATATTGTTTATTCATTAATATATCAACACTGAAAATTTTATTAAATTCTGTTAATTCCTTGATTTTTAGTATTTTCTTTCCTTCGGCAGGGTGACGTACGATGGTGGAATTTATGTCCGTTAAATAGGATTTAACCAGTTTTTTTTTTCTAAAAAGAGCATCTCATTTAGGAATGTACTGATCTGCAAGCTACTCTCGCAGATCCATCGCAGTTTATTGTATCCTTTAACGAATACAAAAGTCGGTTAGTAACATAGAATCTTAATTATGAACAAAAAACCTAATTCAGCCAAGCAGAAGAGGTGACAAAAACAATAGGAAAATCACAATAAAATATTCACTGATCAAAACAGCCAATCAGTAAACGACTTTTAGAGTTGCGTATAACAATGTGTTAACCTCGCGGACCAAAGTAGTAGAAAATCTAATCGATTTCTTATAAATACAAAAACTCCACAGACGTCCATAATTATAGACATCTCAACTACACAGAACCC
>CM042167.1:80806780-80809280 GCA_023376005.1 Doryteuthis pealeii
GATTTATCAACTTATTTTAATGTCATGTCATCCCGACTGATCTAGATTTACTAGAAATACTTTACCATATTGCATAAAGTTTAGAAGATAGTCATTATTCAAAATAATAAGATAATGTAGAATCACTTTTATGTGAATAAAAGGAAGTGAATCCGACGGTATGTAGTATAATAAAAAATTGAAAAAAACACAGGTTTAAATGAGTTAAGTGGTGAGTTTATTGGATGACGCTGCAGTGTTTCGATCTATTAATTAGATCATCTTCAGGGCATTTGTTGGTATGTGGAAGGTGATAACAATTTTTTTTATCTCAGAATAAGGAGAAAGGCGAGGAATAGTCCTTGTTTATCGGTCTGTTTAAAATTTGAAGTCTGAGAAAAAAGAACGTTGAAAAAATGAACGGTTTGAAATATGACGTCAAATATCTTTTTTTGCGGTGTGAGTATTAGAATGTGTAAGTGTTTGTATCGAAAAAAGCATTGTGCATTTTTTATGTGTTAATGAATGTGTGGTTGCGCGTGTGTGTATAAATCTTTTGCTATAAATGGAACCGAACAAACTCAAGGTTGTGTATGTCTGTGTGTGTGTGTGTGTGTGTGTGTGTGTGTGTGAGCATGATTTTCATTGATAAAAGAGGCAAGAGAATATACGTTTGAGTTGCTGTGAAAATGATTATTGGTTAATAAAATGTATGTTTTTGATTACCATTTTTTATTTGTAGTTATATTACAATTGTGATAATTTATTGTGTGTTGAGAGATCAAACGGAAAATGTCGTGTTATTAGATAAGTGTGTGTTTTGAGAAAAATTGTTGGTGGTCATTCAGTAATAAACTTTTATAAAATTATGGGATAATTATTCCTCTTTAAAGGAGTCACATTAGCAATATTTACCCATATTACAAATCGGTTGTAAGGTGGTCATTGTTTAAAAAATAAAGGTCGTAAAATAGCTTTTATTAAATCTTACCATGATTATTCGTATTTAGCGGAGTCAAACTCGCAGTAGTTACACATATTACATTCTAGTGAGATGGTCACTATTTAAAATAATAAAGGATGTTTTGGTTTGTTTGGTTTGGTTTGTTTTGTTTTACGGCATATCAACTTCAGTGGGTCATTTAATGCCGATGAAGTTTTGAAATAAATCAATTCTTAATGGATAATATAATTTTTTTATAAATACATTTTTCTATTTAACCCGTAGATGGGACCCTAACAGGTACTACCACTCCGGGTCAGAGTGGACCAGGGAGCAATGGTGATGAAGGGGTGCTCCACATTCCCCAAACCTCCAAAACTGGAACCTCACCCTCAGATAGAGTTTAACGTCATTCCCAGGACATGTAGACCCTCAGCCACCGCCTTCTAGCACCCATATGATAAAAATAAAGGATGTGGAATCTCTTTTATTAAAGTTTGGGGATAATTATTCGTACAAGCAAAACAAAAAACAACAAAACAAAAAACATCCTTCGAGTATTGTAAAGATTAACTTTTTTTAAATCTATTGTCTGAGAGGGTGGGAGTTAAAAATCCAATGTCAGAGTGTTGTATGTTATGAACTGCTCATCCATCAGGATTCCGTCCTTAGACAATGAATGCAAATTCATAGGGTTTGATTGGTTGCTGCCCTCACCCCGTGATCATCTGAATCGGGCCAATGATTCAATTAGAGAGTTGAATTGTTAATATTAGGGCAGACTGGTTTTTTTAAGGGGCCGGGTTAGCTCAGTCGGTAGAGCGTTCGGCTAGAAACCACAAGGTTCCTAGTTCGATAGCCTATTTCAGGAAGCCTAGACCAAATGTCTCGTATTCCCAATCATCAGATTGCTTTGAAATTAAATAGCTATATATATATATATATATATATATATATATATATATCTTTCTCTCTCTCTCTTTCTCTCTCGCTCTCTCTCCTTTTTAACTTTTTTTCTTCTTGACATTAATTAATTCTATTTATTTTCCTTTCCTTTCCTTAATATCTTCTTGCTTCTATTTCTCTGTGTGTATCACTCTCTGTCTGTCTGTCTGTCTGTCTCTCTATCTCTCTCTCTTCTATTCTTTTTAACCTTTGTCTTTCTTAACAATAATTCATTCATTAGCTCAGTCGGTAGAGCGTTTGGCTAGAAACCACAAGGTTCCTAGTTCGATACCGGTCCCCGCCAACTCAGCGTATGAGTAGCACAGGGATCTGTGCGGTAAAGTAAGGAGCTGATGGTAGGTGTGGCGCCCCACCTCAGATGCTAAAAATAATCTCCTTAGTCTAGCGCTATTGAAAAGAAGATAGACTCCCTCGCTGACTGGCTGATAACGACTTTAGGCCGCCCCGACGACTTTACTTTTACTTAGTCTCTTTAATCTTAGTTAGGCTACAAGTCTATGTGAAGGAAAATCCTGAATTCAAACCTGTTTAAGTCCACTTAAGAAATTAACGTTGTGTCATACCTTGATCGAGTGGAAAGGGTTGCTAAATTTATATAAATAAATTATGTAA
>CM042167.1:80816780-80829280 GCA_023376005.1 Doryteuthis pealeii
CTGTTGCAGGATTTTATGAACACCCTATAGTTTGTTTTTACACAAATTGTTAGAGTGCAAGACAACAGTTGATAATTAATTCAGCTTTACATGTGTATTTTAATTGAAATCATTTTTTAATCTATTTTCTCCATAGATGGGACCCTAACAAGTACTACAACTCCGAGACAGAGTGCACCTGGGAGTAATGACAATGAAGGAAAACTCCACACTTTCCAGAGCTACAGAATTGGAACTTTACCACTAGTCAAACTAACGTCATATCCAGGGTACTAAGACCTTAAACCATCGCTTTCAAGCTTCTTTATGATAAAAAGGGCTGGGTGTTTGCCATAAGGGCAATAGGATCTGGAAAATCATATAGGTACTAGGATATTACGTACCAGCTGATTGATCAGAGGGGGGATCTCCGACAGTTCATCTAGCCTAAGTAAGGGCCCAAGTAGAGTGTTGCAGTTTATTCAAAAATAAGTAAACCGTTGTGCTCAGAATGAGATTGTTATGTCTGTTACAAATTATGTGGTAGCATAAATTGTTGACAGATCCTGTAGCGAAATTCAAAGCAGCCAGTGGAAAATCACCAGGACTGTTGGTGACCTTGACCCCAAAGGTGCGAATCTCGCGCGTCACGGGATTAGTTAGTTAGAGAATCAGTTTGAACCCGAGATTTGAGCAGATTAGACGTGCCACTTCGAGGTTGATTCTCATCCGCGCGGCGAATAAGAATGGGCTAGACTGATAACATCTTGATCAAGAAAATAAAAGTCTTGTGCGTTAATTAATGGCATGACTAAAAACTAGACCAGGTGAAAGAAGCCCTTAGAAAAAGAAGAAGCAGTTAAAAGACTAAACGACAAGGTGACGGCCAAAGAAGTAGAAGGAGAGAAAACATGGCAACTAGAAGTATTAAAGAAGAAATGAAGCAACAAGTAAGTCTCAATCTTTACTCTAATACTTCTCTCTATCACCCGAGTTTCCTCTCTCGTTTATATGCCCGATGGAAGCGCGTGGTGTAATGGTTAAAGTCATGGGAAATGGACTCGTCCACCCGAGTTCAATCCTGGACGTGGTAATTGCATTTCACTTAGCGCTAATACTCTTGGGAAAGGTATGAATCCTACTCTCCCTCCAGCTATGGATAAATAGTAGGGAAGACTGGGCTCTTTAGCCTTGGTTAACCAACCGGTCTAGGAGAAGGAAAACTCTGAATTCAAACCTGCTGAACTCCGCTTAAGAAATTGACCTTGTGTCACATCCTGCTTGTGCGGAGGGGTTGGTAAATATATATATGCCCGATGTTCGACGTTCGATGTTATAAGGGATAATACAATGTCGAGCTGAGGTCAACTGAGTTTAATTGTCACCTCTGACATCCGTTGATTTTTTCAAGTCATGGGTACGAATTTTAAAAGTTAGAATTAGATTTTAACTTTCCAGTGAGTTATCTCAAGATAGCCGAAACCAACAGATTAGGAAAACCTAGGTGTGTGTCTTACTCATCTTTAGGGAATACAATCAGCTATTCTAAGCCCCGCCGCCAGGACGAGTAGTACATATTCCGTTGGAGTTTACAGTAGGCATCATTTGTTGATTATAAAACTATTATATTCAAGGTTCAAAACATAGCAGTTCAACCTAGAAGATGTTTTTATATCAATCTCTTAAAAATAGTTACATTTTAAATGTCGCAGTTTTACGGATGTGATTCAAGACCAACTTTTAAAGCGTGGTTTAACAGGTATGAATACGGGAATTTCCTTCTCGTAGACCGGTTCTCGTACCCATTCCAAAATTAAAGAGTCCAGTCTGCCCTCTTATAGCTGCAGGCAGAATAGTTGGATACACACTTTTCCCAAGGGTATCAGTGCTATGTAAAAGGCAAACAAGCCCCGTTTACATTTTGAACACGTGATGTTGTATAGCGGCTTCAAATTCACGCTGCTAAATCGTGTACCTGTATACGTTGCGGGTATGGTCACAGTACCAAAAGCGATATATGCAGTAGTCGTTTACTACCGACTACTGGACTTCAATAAACAACAGATACGTATATACAAAATAGAACCCGTCTTTATTTTCTTCGGTGAGTGAGTGGTGGGGGGTGAGTGTTCACAGTGGAAAATGCCAAGGGGAGTTGACGATGACTACTACTATTGTTGGGATGACTGGCGATGGTGAGGTGGAAGGGGTGGACGAATCACACTGCCCGTTGGCAGTGATGGACCGTAGCGACGGTCGCTCACCTGTGCTCTGTTCCGGGACTTCTGTCTAACTCACTTGTCAGCTCGAGCCATCAGGCATTTTATATTGATAGGTACTCCTACGCATCTTTATCTTTTGATCTGATAACATTTGTTATATATTTCTTTATCTTCTCTCTGCTTCTTTGACCGGAAAGCCTCGCTTCCGTTTCCCCTTTTTTTAAATATACATTTTTATAAAAGTAATTGGTAATTTGCTTAAAGCATTGTTAAGTATGTTATAATATATTAATGATTTGAAGGCAATTACAATGCGTATAAAAAATAAAAACAGAAAGATGTTATTTTTGTCTTATCGATTTCAAAATAGATATTCACCTTTGAAGATGAAGTTTCGACTTATTTGAATAGAAATAACTTTGAAATAGAAATAACATCTTTTTGTTTTTAGTTTTTATACGCATTGTAATTGCCTTCAAATCATTAATATATTATAGTATATTTTTATATTTCTCTTTTTGCCGGAAGCCTCGTTTTCCGGCCGAGGACAATACAACAGTGACACCATGTCGCTATAACCTATTAGACTTCAATATAATTTGCTCTCTTTTTCTTGTGTCCGTTTATAGAATTTTCATTTCCATCCGAGTTATTTCTTCTTTCTTTCTCTTTGTTCACTGAAATTGTTTGAATGCATTACGCTCGGTCGATGACCCTACCGTTCTCAAGTTGCTTATACGATTTATGTATATTATACTTAAGCCAAGAACTATGTCATTCTGGTAAGGAAAATGTGATTTATTGACGCTGCAGGGGCGTCAAGTCGATCTTCAAATTTAGATTAAGGCACAATTGCTTGCATATGCATCAGTCCCATAGGAGAAAGTCGACATCTTATTCAATTAGAAAACAAAACATTTTCCTCTACCAATCTATCTATCTATCTATCTATCTATCTATCGAAGTGTTTTTATCTTTCTATTTATTAATTTTTCTTAGTCTGTTTACATCTCTCTATCTATTTGTCTCAGTCTATTCAAGCCTATCTATCTATCTAACGAAGTGTTCTTATCTTTCTATCTATCAATTTTTCTCAGTCTGTTCACATCTCTCTATCTCAGTCTGTTCACATCTATCTATCTATCGAAGTGTTTATATATATATATATATCGTAGTGTTCTTATCTCTGTATCTATCAATTATTCTTAGTCTGTTTACATCTCTCTCTCTCTCTCTCTATCTATCTATCTATTTATTTCAGTTTGTTAACATCTATCTATCTATCTATCTATCGTAGTGTTCTTATCTTTCTATCTATCAATTATTTCTCAGTCTGTTCACATCTATCTATCTATCTACCAATCTATCTATCTATCTATCTATCTATCTATCTATTTATCTATCGTAGTGTTCTTATCTCTCTATCAATTTTTCATAGTCTGTTTACATCTATCTATCTATCTATCTATCTATTTATCTCAGTTAGTTCACATCTATCTATCTATCTATCTATCTATCTATCTATCGAAGTGTTCTTATCTCTCTATCTATCAATTTTTCTCAGTCTGTTCACATCTCTCTATCCCAGTCTGTTCACATCTATCTATCTATCTATCTATCTATCTAAGCTTCATTTGTTTTTACATTCATTCATTGTTTGTTTTCTTGTTTGTTTCTATCTATCTCAATTTTTTTATATATCTATCTCAGTAAGTCTATATCTATCTATTTCCTCAGTCTGTTCACATCTATCTATTTATCTATCTATCGAAGTGTTCTTATCTTTCTATCTATCAATTTTTCACTGTCTGTTCACATCTATCTATCTCAGTCTGTTCACATCTATCTATCTATCTATCTATCTATCTATCTAAGCTTAATTTGTTTTTACATTAATTTATTGGTTGTTTTCTTTTTTGTTTGTATCTATCATCTCAATTTTTCATATAATCTATCTCAGTCAGTCTATATCCATCTACCTATTTTCTCAGTCTGTTCACATCTATCTATCTATCTATCTATCTATCTATCGAAGTGTTCTTATCTTTCTATTTATCAATTTATCTCAGTCTGTTTACATCTCTCTCTCTATCTATTTTTCTCAGTCTGTTCAAGTCTATCTATTTATTTATCTATCTATCCATCTATCTATCTATCCATATATCGAAGTATTCTTATCTTTCTATCTATCAATTATTTCTCTGTCTGTTCACATCTATCTATCTATCCATATATCGAAGTGTTCTTATCTTTCTATCTATCAATTATTTCTCTGTCTGTTCACATCTATCTATCTATCTATCTATCTATCTATCTATCTACCAATCTATCTATCTATTGAAGTGTTCTTATCTCTCTATCTATCAATTTTTCTTAGTCTGTTTACATCTCTCTATGTTTTTTTTAAATTTATTTTATTCATCTCAGTTTGTTCACATCTATCTATCTATCTATCTATCGAAGTGTTCTTATCTTTTTTTAAATTTATTTTATTTATCTCAGTTTGTTCACATCTATTTATTTATCTATCTATCAACTATCTATCTATCTATCTATCTATCTATCTATCGAAGTGTTCTTATCTTTCTATCTATCAATTTTTCTCAGTCTGTTCACATCTCTCTATCTCAGTCTGTTCACATCTATCTATCTATCTATCTATCTATCTGGGCTTCATTTGTTTTTACATTCATTCATTGGTTGTTTTCTTGTTTGTTTCTATCTATCTATCTCAATTTGTTTATATATCTATCTCAGTCAGTCTATATCTATTTCCTCTGTCTGTTCACATCTATCTATCTATCTATCTATCGACGTGTTTTTATCTTTCTATTTATCAATTTTTCTTAGTCTGTTTACATCTCTCTCTCTATCTATTTGTCTCAGTCTGTTCAAGCCTATCTATCTATCTATCTATCTATCTATCTATCTATCTATCTATCTATCGAAGTGTTCTTATCTTTCTATCTATCAATTTTTCTTAGTCTGTTCACATCTATCTATCTATCTATCTATCTATCTATCGTATTGTTCTTATCTCTCTATCTGTTTGTTTACATCTATCCATCTATATATCTATCTATCTATACTATCTATCGTATGTTCTTAGTCGTTTACACTCTCTTCTCTCTATCCATCTATTATATAATATATATATATATATCTAATATATAAAACAGAGCGATTTTGGTATGTACGTGTCGACGTATAAACAAAAAAAACGGGAGGTCACTCAGATTCAAAATCTTGCATACACATGATATCGTTCTAACTAAGAAAAAAATTCCAAATTTGGTTATTGATTTTTTACTGATTAAGGATTTAATCGATTAATTAATCCAAAATCACCCAATTTGCGGAACTGTCCGTAATATCAGCCCCTCCTGATAATAAAATATTGTCTCTGCCTGCTTATTGTTAAAGCGATAACAGCAGCGAAGTTTGATTTTAATGAATTAATTTTGCAGTCTAAGCCGTTCAGCTCCGAATTTATGGGCCTATTTATGGTCCAGTCTTTAATAATTTTTATATCGTTAGAAAGATAAGAAAAATACTCTTTCAAAATATGTAATTTGTGTGAGTTTTTATTAATTGAATCATTTTTTACAGCGAGTTAAAAAGTTAAAAATGGCTTCGGATAGCCACGCTGCCTATGATTATTGCGATACAAGCAGTGCAGTCTATAACAGTCAGATCGGAATTTTACCTATTTAGGATTTTAATCTTTAAAATATTTATATCTTTAGTAATAAGATGAAATAGTCCTTTCTGAATATGTAATTTGTATGTGTTTTTATAGATTAATTTTTTTTTACAGCGAGTTAAAAAAAAAAAAAAAAAACTACGAATATAGGCGAATAATACGAATAAAGATCGGAATCTCTTAGTCTTTCTGAATATGTAATTTGTATGTGTTTTTATAGATTAAATTATTTTTTACAGCGGAGTTTGTCCATATTCTTAAATTGTACAGTACACTCATTTTAATTTTAATTTTTGTAATGCATAAAAATTGTAGAAAATCAAAATGTACGCTTTACGGTTACACTTATTTATAAAATAATATTTAAATCGTAAATAACAGTATCATGAAAAATCAGTTTACGTCGTAAGTACGGTTACATATTTTGTATAATTAAACTAAGATTTTCATTCGAATAAAATGACTTTTAATTCTTTAATTTATTTATTAATTTTATTGTTAGAGTTTTAAAGGGGTTAAAAAATAACAATTAAGATTGACGAATTTCCTTAGAAACTGTTTTTTCTTTTGGTTCGTAACTAATTATTTTCTCAAACCACGATTAAAAAAACAAAAAAAAAAAGGTTACTAAAAATCCGGTGTTTTATCTTTAGTTGAAGATAAGTAGTCAATTATTGTAAGACGAAAATTTATATTTCAAGTTTATCCGACAATATCCAGTTATTGGAACATTTCAAACAAAATTTTTATATGTAAGTACGAAAAATTGTAAGCGCTTTGTTTATCAAAATGACATGATTCGTTAGTTAAATTACCCGAAAAGTGATAAAACAAAACAACTCAACCAACATTTAAATTATTATTCAAAATACAATTTAAAATATTCCTCAGAATTTGCCTTACAATTAAATTTTAAGTTTTATGATTTTACTCTTTATTGTTGAAGTCAATAACACATCGCTGAGTTTATAGTGCAACTTTTCAGTCTGAAAAATTGGCATGTTTAAATAGAGATTTCATAGGTGACATTTGAACTTTTATGAAAAATTAATGTTTTGTAATTAATACAAATTTTGTAATAAACTTAATTTAACTAGGGGGGGGGGGGTAGGGGATAGGGTTGGGGGGGGTTTAGTTTAATGGGGAAAATAAATTAATTTGGGTTCCGTTCAAGCGGTTCCGATATGGGGGATCAATTTACTATAAACTTATACGAGGAAATGAGCACCCGTGAATAACTCAAATAATAAAGAACTTTTAAGAATTTTTTTTTCAATCTGATAAATTGGTGTGTAATCGATAATATTCAACTGAAAGGAAAAAAAAATAGATGGGGGGGGGAGTCCAGATAATCAGGTCCACCAAAACGTTTTTAAACAATGTTTTTAAAAATACAAGGTACCACCAATTTTCCCCTGTGAAATTTACCCCCCCCCCCCTATATTTAACACTATGAAACTTGCAGAAAAAATTAATATTTTCTTGAAAAAATTTTTCCATTTGAAAGAAAAAGCATTAAATAACTCCTGATGATTTTTAACTTTTTTTCAGCTTACGGAAATAATGAAAATTATGATTGAAAAACAAACGTTTTCATTTTTGCACTGTTAAATCAACTGAAAATTAACGTAGCTAAAAACAAGTTACGCATAAGAGTTTTTTAAATTCTATGAAAAAATCAATTAATTATAAATAATAACAAAATATTTCCGTTTTATTCAAGATGGCCAAACTGATCAATTGGTGGTCCCTATAATACTATCTTAGGTTTTAGCCAAAAGAGATATTGCAATACGGAAGAATTTAAATTTCGATTCTCAGCTTCTTTTTAACTCAAACATGCAATTAAGAACTAAATGTGAATTGTTGTCATGTACAAAAATTTTAAAACAATAACAAACAAATATACAAACGAATACTTTCAATTTGTTGTATAATAATATGAAATAATTTTAAACTATAAAACAGAAAATACAAATCCTGAAATATACAAATTTCTCAATGATTTTAGTTTCAAGAATTATTTTCCTCTTACCCCCTCTCTAACTACTGTCTTCCACTTTCTCTCTCACTCCCTGGTGATCCAAATTTCATTTTAGTCCGGTCATGGACCGGGTACTTTAGCTAGTATATATATATATATATATATATAGAGAGAGAGAGAGAGAGAGAAGAACTCTGATAAAGAGAGAGAGAGAGAGCGAGAGGAGCGAGAGAGTAAAACAGAGAAAAAACAAGAACTCTAAAAGAGAGAGAGAGAGAAGGAGAGAGAGGAGAGAGAGAGAGAGAGAGAGAGAGAGAGAGAGAGAGAGAGAGAGAGAGAGAGAGAGAAAAGAGCGAGAAACAGAGAAAACAAGAACTCTGATAAAGAGAGAGAGAGAGAGAGAGAGAGAGAGAAGAGAGAGAGAGAGAGAAAAAGAGCGAGCGAGAGTGAAACAGAGAAAACAAGAACTCTGATAAAGAGAGAGAGAAGAAGAGAAGAGAGAGAGAGAGAGAGAAGAGAGAGAGAGAGAGCGAGAGAGAGAGAGAGAGAGAGAGAGAGAGGGGGGGCGAAAAAGAAGAGGATGAAAACAGGGAGAAAGGGAGAAATAAACAAACAGATTGAACGGATAAACACTTTTAGAAAGAGAGACAGAAAGGGAGAGTTGAAGAAGAAAGAGTACAATGCAAAAAAATAGGAGAGAATTCAGAAAAAGAGGTATTTACCAAAAGAGAATCAAAAAGGAAGAATTCTAGACTAAAAGGTGAGAGAGACAGAGAGTGATATAGATGGAAAGAGAAAGAGAGTATGATGGAAAGAATTAAAAAAAGATATCTACCTATCTCTGGCACAAACTATGGAATTAGCACATTTAGAGGGTGTTTACCTTGGTATGCTATTTATTAGTAAATAAACTAAGTAGAAGAGGGGATTCATACCTTTCCCAAGAGTAATAATCCGAAAGTGATCATAATATCCCGAGTGGACCTCGAAGCAGTTAATGTTTTTTTCTTCATTAAGCTTTTTACTGATGAATTTTTAAAAAAAAGCAAACAAGGAGAAATCCTCTAACTGCGCAAATTTCATAATTATTGTCTGGATAAATACCTATCTATCTATCTATCTATCTATCTATCTATCTATCTATATCTCTGTCTTTTTTCAGTCTGTTTGCATATATCTATCAATATATCTACCTCAGTCTCTTCATTATCTATTTATCTATCTATCTATTTCTCTATCTTTTTTCAGTCTGTTTACATCTGTCTATCTATATATCTACCTCAGTCTCTTCATAATCTATCTATCTATCTATCTATCTATCTATCTATCCATCTATCTATCTATTTCTCTATCTTTTTTCAGTCTGTTTACACATATCTATCAATATATCTATCTCAGTCTCATCATTATCTATCTATCTATCTATCTATCTATCTATCTATTTATCTATTTATTTATCTATCTCTCTATCTTTTTTCAGTCTGTTTACATCTATCTATCTATATACCTACCTCAGTTTCATCATTATCTATCTATCTATACATATATCTACCTCAGTTTCCTCATTATCTGTCTATCTATCTATCTATCTATCTATCTATCTATCTATCTATTTATCTATCAATCTATCTCTCTATCTTTTTTCAGTCTGTTTATCTCTCTATTTATCTATATATCTACCTCAGTCTCTTCAGTATCTATCTATCTGTCTATCTATCTATCTATCTATCTATCTATCTATGTTTTTTCTGTCTATTTACATCTATCTATATATATATCTACCTCAGTCTCTTCACATATCTATCTATCTATCTATCTATCTATTTATCACTCTATCTTTTTGCAGTCTGTTTACATCTATCTATATATATATCTACTTCAGTCTCTTCATTATCTATCTATCTATCTATCTATCTATCTATCTATTTCTCAATCTTCTTTCAGTATGTTTACATCTATCTATCAATATATCTATCTCACTCTTCATTATCTATCTATCTATCTATCTATCTATCTATTTATCTATTTATCTCTCTATCTTTTTTCAGTCTGTTTATCTCTCTATTTATCTATATATCTACCCCAGTCTCTTCATTATCTATCTATCTATCTATCTATCTATCTATCTATCTTTTTTCAGTCTATTTACATCTCTCTCTCTCTCTCTCTCTCACTCTCTCTCTCTCTCTCTATCTATCTATCTATCTTTTTGCAGTCTGTTTACATCTATCTATCTATATATCTACTTCAGTCTCTTCATTATCTATCTATCTATCTATCTTAGTATTTTCATTATATAGCTATCTATGTATCAGTCTTTATTATCTATCTATTTATCTATCTATTTACCTATCTATCTATCTTAGTATTTTCATTATCTATCTATGTATTGCAGTCTCTTCATTATCTATCTATCTATCCATCTATCTATCTGAATATACCTAGCAAAATTATAAAATTATGACCCATAGAGGATGTCCATATTTTTCTATATTATTTAGCAGTAAATAAACTAATCAAATTTAATGAAAATAAAAACCATTCCGAAGTGTGTTTCAAACTCCAGTCATGCTATTACGCTCACTTTCAGACTAATACCCTTAAAGATATGAACCCTCTCATCTATTTAGCCACGTGTTAAATAGTTGCAGTACTGTTCTTCTACAAGGAGGGCTTTGATATTAAACATTCTTCAATTACTGATATATCATTAAACAAAGAAACAAACCTAAGAGTGCTAAAACAGTAAGTTTGCCTTGGGAAGTATATATATATATATATATATATATATATATATATATATATATATATATATTAAATAAATGGATACAATAGAAACCTACTCGAGTTTCACCATTAGGATCTTCAGGGTTAAATCCACTGAATTAATCGAGTTACCGATTAATTGCAGCCGATTACACGTGTGTTCATTGAATAAGATGTTACGTTACAGTAAGACGCTTGTTTACGTTTTTTGAGTATTAAAATGAAAGATGCGAATCAATTTGTGGGTATTTATTTTACTATGATTGTTTAATAAAGTATAGGTTATTTATTTATCTATTTTTTAAATTTTAGCTTCAATTAGGATAATTTAAATAAATAAGCTTAACATTTCATACCATACCACATTTATTCAACCTCATTGCCACTTAATATTTTTTTTTTAGTAGGATTACCTTTATTAATCCGCGTTAAATCTCAATTATTATAGCTTAAGACACCGTAACGACATACGCCTACATGTTTTTTTTTTATATACCCTCTAACGAAAGCTAAATCAATAAATAATTCTAATCTGTTTTACTTATTAAACCACTCTTACGCCTCATAACCATCCATCCATCCATCCATATATAAAGGGCAGTTGTGTGTATGTGTATGTCCGGAGGAAACTTCGAAAAAAAAATCAACGACAAAGTAAATATATATACACATTAAATATCAACAGAGCTTGTTTTTTGAGTAAAATAATAGAGATTTGATTTATATTCGTGAAGATAATTAGAAAAATAAAATTTAAATGATAACGGCATGGAATTTCTTTGCATTTCGTATTTTGAATAGGAGACATTACTTTTTCCATTCAAATTGTCTGGATTAATGTAACGTCTTTTTTTACATAGGGATTTTAATGGGGCATCCTGTGAGGATCGAACTCACGATTCAACAATAATGAATCTACAAGACTACCTTTTTTACCCACCCCCATTTATCCAGGCGGCCCCGGGTAGCCCCTTCTCGTCCTGTATAAACGAAATAACTATTGCTTTTTGCCGGCTAGGATATTACCTCACTTGTCTCCTCTTATTGAATTTATCAATCACAAAACCGAACTTATAATTAATGAAATTAGAATTAACAAAATTCTCAAGAAGTTCTATTTTTTTAAAACCCAATTTAAAGAAGTCTAACTTCACGATTTTTTTAAGCTGAAAAGAATAGATTTTTTTTATTGAATTATTTTTTTTTTTTTTTGCCTATAACCTTTCTTATGTAAATTAACACGATTATGATAATGCGGTGCTAAAAACATATTATGGAGAGTTTTTTTTTTGTGGGGGGTGAGGTTATCATCAGATGATCGATAAAGTTCTCAAAAAGAACTTTCTAATCGTATTTCCCATCCAGCTTTTGTGTTTCTTCTTCTTCTTCTTCTTCTTCTTCTTCTTCTTCTTATTATTATTATTATTATTATTATTATTATTATTATTATTATTATTATTATTTCGATATATCATTCTGTTTAAAAATTAAAAAATTCATTCTCATGAATCTTCTGAGACCAACACAGGCAAAATATTAATTGAATTTAATTGTTTATATTTGTTATTCACTTTTCCCAAAATGTTACAACACACACACACACACACGCACACACACACACACGCACACACACATACACAGACACACACATATATATATATATTCAGGAGGTATTATCAGATGATCGATAAAGTTCTCAAAAAGGTGCGCTTAGCATAACTGTCATCTTCATAGAACCGAGTTCAAATCCTAGTCAATGCTGTTCACGTTTCACGTCACACTAAAGTCCCTGGAAAAGTATGAATCCACATATCCCCCGACTATGGGTAAATAATAGGGCAAATTG
>CM042167.1:80831780-80836780 GCA_023376005.1 Doryteuthis pealeii
TAATTGCCTTCAAGCAAAAATATAAATAATAATATAATATATATATATATATATATATATATATATAATCAATGGTAATATTATGGTTTTACACTCATAACTTGAAGTTTCATGGTAATCCAATCATCAGATGAGTTCAATGGTTGAGATGTTAAAAACCAGTCGTGAAAGGGTTGAGATGTTAAAAACCAGTAATTTTTTAGCGTTTATATCAAGCGTTTTTCTCGCGATGGGAAATATAAAGCTAAAATTGTTTTTTTTTTTTTTTAACTGTGGCTTGTTTAACGTTTATGTGACGTGGATTGTGTTCACGTGATGTAATGTTATGGCGTTAATTTTGTATTAACCATTTCACGACTGGTTTTTAACATCTCAACCATTGAACTCATCTGATGATTGGATTACCATGAAACTTCAAGTTATGAGTGTAAAACCATAATATTACCATTGATTATAAATCTGCTCTGCTTTATTAGCATTGAGCAACTTTTCCATGCAAATACTTTTCTCATTTTTTCATTCACTATTCATTATGTATTATATATATATATATATATATATATATATATATGTGTGTGTGTGTGTGGAATTAAACAAAAGGCACGTCTCCTGTTTAACAATTTTTTTGGTGATCTTTTCAAGATTTCTGGCCAACTTTAAAAAAAAATATTTGAATGGAATCCGGGGATTAGTCCATCGAAGTTCGTATCCCAAGTACTTTCGGCACTTCGAAGTGCCATCATCATATATAAAAATATTTTTTAAAAGTTGGCCAGAAAGCTTGAAAAGATCATCAATAAAATCAATGACCAGCCGATTCATCTGAAGGGCCTTCTCCGAGAGCTCGTCTAGCTCACTCACCAGGATTCCGTCCAATAGAATCATGGATCGCCACCCACAGTCAACAGCTAGCCCCATCGAGGGTGTCTTACCCCTCTGCAGAGGAGCAGTCGGTGTATTCTACAGTAATAAGGCTATCGTTTTTGACCATGACTGTACTAGTTTGGTAATGACACTTATTGACACTTCAACCACGCCTAGCCCATTTTCAATTTCAGATTGACGCAGATTCAAATCCATATCTGCAAAGCTTATAAAAGAAAATATCTCAATTAGTTAACAAGCGAAGAGGATTTTTTTTTTACTTTGGATAAAATCCAAAATCCAAAACGTTCTTTGAAGATATTACGCCATTGTCTTATGTGATAATTAGAATTAACGTGAATGGCAAATCAACTCGTTTGTCAACATTTACTAGAACTTACTAGGGGAAGTCACCGTGATGTCTTCCAAAACCCGGTAGAGCTCTCTAGAGGGGACTTTACCGAACATTCATCGTTAGCGTAAGGCAATACTCGTCTTTTGTGTACAGATTTGAGTTATCTGGTGATCGTAACATATACCGACCGATTTATCAGTTAAATATCCGCCTCTTATATATATATACATATTTATATTCACAGACGCATGTGTGTGTCATATGAGTATTTGCTGGTGAATGTATCCATTTTTACGTGTGTGTGTGTGTGTGTGTATCTGTGTGTGTGTGTGTGTGTGTGTGTGTGTGTATGCACAGTACTTGGGAATGTGTGTGTGCCGTCTATTTTATGCCATAGCTGAATGCTAGAGGACGAGGTAATTCGCGAATGAATGCAACAAGGATAGCTCATTGCTATATATAACTGAATATGAATTTGCTATCATTTTACAGGGCATTATGTACTGATGATAAGCGACTAATACGCCTCTTTGAAACCAATGGTAATAAACGCATTTAATTCTATAGTATGTCATAAAAATAAAAATAGTACTTACAGCTGTAATCGAGCACTTTATTTCCCTTTCTGCAAAACAGAATATATATATATATATATATATATATGTGTGTGTGTGTGTGTGTGTGTGTGCGTGTGCGTGCGTGTGTGTGTATTCTGTTTTGGAGAAAAGGAAAATTGTTATAGGTGCGTGGTGTAATGGTTAGAGTCGATACGAGTTCAAATCCTGAACGAGGCTAATTGCATTTCACACAGCGCTACTACCTATTGGAAAGGTATGAATCCAACTACTTTCCATCCAGCTATGCGTAAATAGTAGGGCAGATGTACTTTTTAACCTTAGCTCGGTAACCATTCTAGGAGAAGGAAAACGCTTAAGAAATTGAACTTGTGTCGCATATAGCTCCTGTGGGGGGGGGGATGGTAATATATATATATATATATATAATATATATATATACTAGTGGGAATACCAAACGTTTCTCGGGTGAAATAATTTCATCTTGGGTTTCATTACAAGCTCATAATGTCCAAAATCTTCTCACTTTGGACATTGTGTTATATAATCTATGCAGTTGCATAAGATTATTCTCAATCCCCTGTAATTCTGAGAGGATGACCCTTTTCATACCATGGCCGGGTCCTTGCATGGAAAATTACAGAAGCCCGCCAAAATATGTGAAGTCACGTGGGACCTGTTCGGTCGCCAGTTTGCAGTTGGACGTCAGGCAGTGAAGATGTGAACTGTCACTCACTCTGCATACGCGCGCTATGTTAGTTAGCAGATGTCTGGTGGGGATTTAACAATAAAATAAGATCAAAAGTAAATCGAAGTCTTGTGTTTATTATCTAAAAACAAACAATGACACAGGGCTTCTGATAAAGAGAAATCCCTAACAGAAAACCAGACCGAAGTCCCCAAGGCAACTCCAGACGCAAGATCTTAGAAGATTCCAGACCAAGTCAAGATGATAGAAGAAATACCAAAGACGATCAGAAACATACCAAAACGGCTAGCAGAAGAATAGATGTCCAAGTAAGTGAAGAAGAAGAAGAGGTATGCAACATTATAATTATTTAGTACCAATGAAGAGTCTATGCAACAATTGGCACCTGTAACCACAGAAGTGTTTAAAGCAAATATCACAGCGAAAATTACAAGAAAAAGTCTTGCAAAGTTGTTCTAAAGTTATTTTTTCATGTTATTTCTATTCTTAAATATACACCTATATAATTCTTTTTAAAAAAATTTTCTCTTTTTCCTCGTCTAACAAAACCAAAATTAATTTCCCCCGCTATTTATTTTGTAATCTATATACAAGGTGTGTCAAAAAAGTATAAATTTTTTTTGTAATTTTTGATACACTTTGTATTCTGAAGAAATAATGTTCCATTCATTCTTCATTTCTGTCTTGGTAAATTTAGATTTAAATTTGGTACTTTTTTGACACACCTTGCATTCTGAAAAAATTAATGAATGGAACGTTATTTTTTCAGAATACAAGGTTAGTCAAAAAGTAACAAATATCTTGATACTTTTTGACACACCTTGTACACACACACACACACACACACTTATATATATATATATATATTATATATATATATATATTATATATATATATATATTATATATATATATATATATATATATATATATATATATATATATACTAGCAAATATATGCACCCTCCGGGTGCAAGTATTTAAGTTTTAATATAATAAAATATCATGTTAAATTAGAAAGGCTAATGAAACTGAATAAGAATTCAGATAAAAATATTATTTTTTCCCGTCTTTCAGTGGTAAATTTCCCTAATTTAACTATTTAGTTAAAATAGGAAGAAAATAATAAAATTACAGTTATTTCTTTATGTTAATAGATTTCTGTTAAGATTTATCCCAGAGATTTTTGCTCATATTTATTAAGATAAAACCAAACAATTAGAAATCAATAATACTAAGTATATATTTATTAAAATCAATTTTTTTAAGATCAATATGCAAATTAGCCTTCCCATTCACACTGTAAACCGCTATTTCGTTGAATATATAAATATAATTGCATGTTATTAGTATGTAGATATTGTTAACAGTATTAATGATGTAAAACAATTTTACTAATAATTGAGGTTTAAATAAAAAATAAAATCATGGAGAATGTGATGTAAATAACAAAGGGAATTGTGACTTGTATAGTAATATAGTTTCGGTTACAGACAGAAAAACACACTTCTCCATTATAATAAGATATATATATATATATATATATATATATATATCTTGGAAGAAATAAAACCCTAATGTCTTCCAATTATATCGTTTACCGGTCAATTTGTAAGGTTACTAGTCCATCTACCAATATACATTTATGGAAACTTTAACCTTTGTTCTTAGTTTATTTTTCTTCTCTTTCTCCAGAAATCTAAATACCGTTTCCTTGTCAATCCCCAAATTCCCCGTAGACCATAATAATTACGCAACTGTCACCCTTTTACTGTTAAGGATGTGATTTCCCACGTCACCGGTCCGTTTCGATCATGTGAGAGGGTGGAGCTTAATATCGGTAATAATGCAGAATAGCGCGCAAGTGTTCTTTTAGAATCTGTGTTACGCACAAAATGAGTGTAATATTTTTATATTTGCTCTTCTTTAGTTTCGTTAGTCTTTCTAAGTTTAAATCGAACTTATCGGACCGAAATTCCACCATCATAGGTCACTACACCGAAAGAAAAATAATTGTTACATTTTTTCTGGTCAGTTAGCTTTGAAACACGTATCTTTGAGAATATGTGTTACGCCTTAAAGATACGTGATTCAAAGTTAACTGACCTGAAAAAAATGTAAATGTGTTTAGATAAAATAACTGGTGCATTATATATTTATATATTATGGTGATTCGATTGACAGAGAACGAGTTGCATCATTGATAACCCAAAATCGATGAAATTTAATGCAAATTATATCATGGATTTGTAGGCATTTTTTATTGTTAATTCTATTGATTTTAGTGTTCTCAGTGAGAATTTTCCATATATCGGACGATATGAGTTTGTCTGTTTTATTGTTATTTTTTGAAATTAGATATTGTTTTATGGTGCTAGTGTCTGAAATGTTGCTTTAGGCAATTAGAGTGTTGTTGTAGTGTGACCAATGTAGGTAAATAAAAAATTGGAATTGTGTTTCTGATATACAGAAAACAAGTAAAAGACTTGAACGTCTGC
>CM042167.1:80839280-80841780 GCA_023376005.1 Doryteuthis pealeii
GTGACCCAACGTGTTGTCTAGTTCCTGATCCATTTTTATTGTCTATTCTAATTGTATCTTTCGATTCGTCGTTTGTTTATTGTAGTGCTTGGTGTCTTATAAAGAATCTTTTTTTTTCTGTTTGCCAAGAGTCCCTCTTTCCATTTCTGTCTCTATTCTTGTCGTTTTTGCTCCATCGGTATTAAACCTCTTGTGGGTTAATAACCGCAGGCAAGAAACCACCAGTCTCATGTGCATAACGGAACATGAAAATATCTACTCAAGATCTCAGGAGCTCTTTAGCATGCTGCCAGGCGAATAGCGCGAAAAATAGTACTCCAGAAAAACGAACCTGTGTCGATTGTGTCAAGTTAGTATAATGCAGATGTGTGGAGGGCTGATCGGGAGGATGTGTTCGATGGTGGTTGTCGGGAGATACTGGCCGTTATCGTCTGCACAGAATAAGGTACTGCCATCTTTTTTTTTCTCAAGTGATTATGGGATATTTCCTGGAATAAATATGAAACTCGAATTCTTTCAATAGAGTAATACTTCCCATATTGCTTCCTACATAATCCTAGCTGGAAGCAATCTAAAAGGAGGAAGGATTGTGCTTTTCGTGTGTCGCTGTGAAGGAATATCGTCGTTGTCTTCGTAATGGAAGTGGAATTAGCAGCAAGAGAGACGGCGGCGGCGGCAGCGGAAGTGGAAGGCGGAATTCTTGGAATAAAGACGCCAAAGTGAGGAATAAAAGGACGAAAGATAAAAGGAGTGAAGTAGCAGAGATGAGAATCACAGAGAATGATGGATTAGGAAAGGATTAGAGAGAGAGAGAGAGGAGGGGAGAGGAGAGAGAGGGGGAGGAGAGAGAGAGAGAGAGAGAGAGAGAGAGAGAGAGAGAGAGAGAGAGAGAGAGAGAGAGAGAAACTGGAAAGAAAAAGAAAAAGAAAAAAAGAAAAAGAAATTTCCCCCAAATCTGTCTGACCTCAGAAGTCGGAAGATTGTTTGTAGAAACCCAAGAAGACATCTAAACAGAATTGCATATGAAACATTAGATTTTTTAGCGGATTTGTTACTAAAACATATTCAGATTCATATGCACAAATAAACAAACACACCAAACAACTTATAATATAGCTTTAGTATTTTGTAATATCATTTTACTTTCTCTAAATAAAACATATTCAGGTGCCTATGCACAAATAAATTATGAGAAATAACAACATTTGATATAGCTTTATTATTTTGTAATATCATTTTTCTTTCTGTAAATCAAACATATTCAGGTTCCTATGCATAAATAAATTAAAAGAAATAACAACATATAATATAGCTTTAGTATTTAGTTATATCATTTTTCCTTCTGTAAATCAAACATATTCAGGTTCCTATGCAAAATAAATTAAAAGAAATAACAACATATAATATAGCTTTAGTATTTGGCATTAACGTTTTACTTTTTTCGAATAAAACATATTTAGGTTTCTATGCACAAATAAAGAAAAAACAAATAATATCCTATAATATAAATGTAGTATTTTGTAAAATCGTTTCTTCTTTCATTAAATAAAACATATTCAGGTTCCTATGAACAAATAAACAAAATAAATAAATACATCCATATAATATGGCTTTAGCATTTTGTAATATCGTTTTTCTTTATTCAAATAAAATATATTCAGGTACTTATGTACAAATAAACAAAAACAAATAATATCATACAATATAGCATTAGTATATTGTAATATCATTTTACTTTCTTCAAATAAAACATATTCATGTTCCTATGCACAAATAAATTAAGAGAAATAACAATATATAATATAGCTTTATTATTTTGTAATATCATTTTACTAACTTCAAATAAAACTTATTCAGGTTCCTAAGCACAATTAAATTAAAAGAAAAAACAACATATAATATACATTTAGTATTTTTGTATTAACGTTTTACTTTTTTTAAATAAAACATATTTAGGTTTCAATGCACAAATAAAGAAAAAACAAATAATATCCTATGATATACATGTAGTATTTTTTTAATATCGTTTTTCTTTCTTCAAATAAAATATATTCAGGTACTTATGTACAAATAAACAAAAATAAATAATATCATACAATATTGCTTTAGTATATTGTAATATCGTTTTTCTTTCTGCAAATAAAACATATTCAGGTGCCTCTTAAAAAATAAGAAAAATTAAGAAAAACAAATAACATCGTATAATATAGCTTTTGTTTTTTGTAATATCGTTATACTTTCTTCAAATAAAACATATTCAGGTTCCTAAGCACAATTAAATTAAAAGAAAAAACAACATATAATATACCTTTAGTATTTTTGTATTAAGGTTTTACTTTTAAGAAAAATATTTAGGTTTCTATGTACAAATAAAGAAAAAACAAATAATATCATATGATATAAATGTATTATTTTTTAATATCGTTTCTTCTTTCTTTAAATCAAACATATTCAGGTTCCTATGAACAAATAAACAAAAAATAAATAAAACATATAACAT
>CM042167.1:80846780-80849280 GCA_023376005.1 Doryteuthis pealeii
AATGTTTAAGGTGCCGGACTGACACCCAACCGATCAGATATTAATTCCGGCTGTAGGTAGCTTAAAAAAATGTCTAGCCACACTGGAGATACTTGATCAGTCGAAACACGTGTCTGTGGATGACCCTATATATATCTATGTATGTATGTATATATCTTATCTAATACATGTGTTATTTGTAATCTTCTCATTGATAGATTACATTTAAGGTATTTAAATTTGTGTTCTAAAAATCGTAATTTCAGACATCCCAATCTGCAAAGCTTAATTTTCTAGCGATTATTCTGACTGCTCGAGCTAAATTCTTTCGATCTATCACCGAAGATTTCTAAGTTGACCAAAAATAGATTTACCGTGCTCTTACGATTTTTCGGTGTCCACTCCTTGTTTTTCTAAATTTACCAACCAAACACACTGCCATCAGTTTAGAATAAGGAGAATTTCACACGGATTTAATTTTTTACAGGTTTGATAGATTTATACACGAAAACAATGGGCGTGTTTAGGAATGCGCACCTGCTAAAACGCGTTGATGAAATAACATTTCCTTCCAATATTATCGGAATTTAATAAAAGTTTCCGTACTTAGAAAAAAATACAAGACGGTTTTTTTTTTTAAATAATTTTAACTCGAAATTCTAAAATCAACATTTTTTTGGGTGGTGGATGATTGATTGGTTGGTTGGGGTGTTAGATTTTACGGTATGTCAACACTTGTTGGGTTATTTTATGCCGAAGATATTTTCTTTATTCGTTCTCATTGGGTTTTCACATTGCTTTTCAAACTCAATTTTCACATTGTTTTGAAAACTCAATTTTTCACATTGTTTTTTTAAACTCAAGTTTTTTCACAGTGTTTTTGTAAACTCGATTTTCACAGTGTTTTTTAAACTCATTTTCACATTGTTTTTTTTAAACTCAAGTTTTTTCACAGTGTTTTTGTAAACTCGATTTTCACAGTGTTTTTTAAACTCAATTTTCACATTGTTTTTTAAACTCAAGTTTTTTCACAGTGTTTTGTAAACTCGATTTTCACAGTGTTTTTTAAACTCAATTTTCACATTGTTTTTTAAACTCAAGTTTTTTCACAGTGTTTTTTGTAAACTCGATTTTCACAGTGTTTTTAAACTCAATTTTCACATTGTTTTTTAAACTCAAGTTTTTTCACAGTGTTTTTGTAAACTCGATTTTCACAGTGTTTTTTAAACTCAATTTCACAGTGTTTTTTAAACTCAAGTTTTTTTCACAGTGTTTTTGTAAACTCGATTTTCACAGTGTTTTTTAAACTCAATTTTCACAGTGTTTTTTAAACTCAAGTTTTTTTCACAGTGTTTTTGTAAACTCGATTTTCACAGTGTTTTTTAAACTCAATTTTCACAGTGTTTTTTTAACTCAAGTTTTTTCACAGTTTTTGTAAACTCGATTTTCACAGTGTTTTTTAAACTCAATTTTCACAGTGTTTTTTAAACTCAAGTTTTTTCACAGTGTTTTTGTAAACTCGATTTTCACAGTGTTTTTTTAAACTCAATTTTCACAGTGTTTTTAACTCAAGTTTTTCACAGTGTTTTTGTAAACTCGATTTTCACAGTGTTTTTTAAACTCAATTTTCACAGTGTTTTTTAAACTCAAGTTTTTTCACAGTGTTTTTGTAAAATTTTCACAGTGTTTTTTTAAACTTTTTTCACAGTGTTTTTGTAACTCGATTTTCACATGTTTTTTAAACTCAATTTTCACAGTGTTTTTTAAACTCAAGTTTTTTCACAGTGTTTTTTGTAAACTCGATTTTCACAGTGTTTTTTAAACTCAATTTTCACAGTGTTTTTTAAACTCAAGTTTTTCACAGTGTTTTTGTAAACTCGATTTTCACAGTGTTTTTTTAAACTCAATTTTCACAGTGTTTTTTAAACTCAAGTTTTTTCACAGTGTTTTTGTAAACTCGATTTTCACAGTGTTTTTTAAACTCAATTTTCACATTGTTTTTTTAAACTCAAGTTTTTTCACATTGTTTTTTAAACTCAATTTTCACATTGCTTTTCAAACTCAATTTTCACATTGTTTTTTAAACTCAAGTTTTTCACATTGTTTTTTAAACTCAATTTTCACATTGCTTTTCAAACTCAATTTTCACATTGTTTTTTTAAACTCAAGTTTTTTCACAGTGTTTTTGTAAACTCGATTTTCACAGTGTTTTTTAAACTCAATTTTCACATTGTTTTTTAAACTCAAGTTTTTTCACATTGTTTGTTAAACTCAATTTTCACATTGTTTTTAAACTCAATTTTCACATTGTTTTTTAAACTCAATTTTCACATTGTTTTTTAAACTCAATTTTCACAGTGTTTTTTAAACTAAACTTTCACATTATTTTTTAAACTCAATTTTCACAGTGTTTTTTAAACACAATTTTTATCACAGTGTTTTTGTAAACTCAATTTTTTGATAGTGTTTTTTAAACTCAATTTTCACAGTGTTTTTGTAAACTCAATTTTCACAGTGTTTT
>CM042167.1:80854280-80856780 GCA_023376005.1 Doryteuthis pealeii
ACCATTGTAAAACTAGTTATTTAAGAAAACTTAATTATTTTAATTTATTCAATTCCACATGCCGTGAACATAGAGGGGCCAATCCCCATAATACTAATAACATGCAATTGTATTTATATATACAAAACAGAAATAAATAAGAATGCAGGTAACAAGATTTGAAACAGAGGGGGGTATAATCGAAAAATAGAACAAGTGAAACTTACTCTTCCATCACTCACGTCTTTCATTGTTAAATTTCCCTAATTAAACTATATAGTTGAATTGGAAGTAAAGAATATAATTATTTAAAAAATAAAGGTATTTCTTCTTGTTAATGGAGTTCTTTAAAGATTTCTTCCTCGAGATTTTTGTGCATATTTATCAAAATAAAACCTAATTATTAGAAATCAATAATATCTATTTTTTAATATCAATATGCACATTAGCCTTCTTGTTCACACTTTATACCACTATTTTGTTGTATAATAAAATGCCGATGCACGGTTTCGGTTTATCGAACTATGCTCCAGCTCAGTATTACAGTCGTTGTTAAGGAGAGCTACCAAATGTAATACAATAGTGTCCGAGGATTATTCTATGCTGGTCGTAGCACAGATTATAGGACTATAGTGTCCTGAAGGAGAGCTGGTTTTGTTCCTTTACCAACTCGGCTGAAATATGATAATCAAAAGCTGTCAACGGGGTCAAACGAAACAATCAGGAACGCCTTCTGATAATTATGTACAAAATATAAACATTCATTGTTTTTTTTATACAATGATTAATATTTTTGTATAATGTCAGAAGAGCGAGGTAATTTCCCTTTCAGTTGACTGGCGATCTACAGCTGGTTTTTGGCTAAATTATCAATTTTGTACCGAGTGGCAAGATGTCAGAGTGTAGTATGGACGGTGACAAGGGATCAGACGTGTAGCGAGTCTTCTAGTGGCGGCGTGTGTGACTCCTGCAGACGTCCTCCGCTTCTCTCTCTTCTCCTTCGGTCTCTTTTCTTGGTCTTTTTGACTCCGGTTGGCGGTATGTCATTTATGGGATCCAGACATCCCCACCTCCGAACATACCTTTCTGATTGGCCAGCCACTCGATACTATTGATACCTATTTAAATGGCCTTGTGTCAGCCTGAGTTGTAGTTTTCCATTGGTTTTTTTTCCAACTGCCACAACTCAAGGCCAACCATTGTTTCATTTATTTAAGTTTTTGAAATTGTTGACCAACTTCCAAAAACCGGAATCTTATTTGGTAAATTATTGTTTTATTTTGTCAAAATTTGAAATTCTGATGATATCCGTCAAATTCCATAATTTAAGGAATTTCTTTGCCTACGTGAGAATTCTTTATTTAGATAAATTTATATTTTTAATATAAACATTATTATTATTATTATTATTATTATTATTATTATTATTATTATTATTACATTTTCTTTTCTTGCAGTAACTTTTAACTTTTAACAAACTACTCTAATTACTAATTAGGATAGTTTTAATTAATTAGTAATTAATTAAAAGATCGCCAATCAACCCATAACATTTGTAGTGTTATAGTTGTATAAATAAATACAACTGCGTGTTATTGATATGTAGGTAATTATGTAGTATTAATAATTTAAAACATTTTTATTAATATTTGACGTTTAAATAAAAATAAAATCATTTTTCTCTCATATGTTGCTCTTGATGAAGACCGATCTATTAAAGCGGTCGAAACAGATTTCTGTCAGCAATTATAAACATCATTTGTTTTTTCAAAAATGTTAAATTCATACTGTCGGATTAATTTCCATCTATTTTCATATATATATATATATATATTAATATATATATTAATAAGTCATCCACAGACACGTGTTTCGGCATATCTTGCCTCTTCAGTGTGGCCACACACAACTATCCTTGGGAAGTGTTCGAACTCAGACTGACCGCATGGTAGTCCGATATCTTATCCCCTCGCCCACTGACAGCTGATGCGGGGGACTGGTGTTTTTAAACTATTAAATACATAGGAATGTATCTTTCGGTCACTGAGAGATCAAATTTCCGGAGAAATGATCATTGCTTATTTGCTTAGTAGTGAGAGTTAATTTAAATTACCAATTAGAGAGCTCATTACCAAATTTATGGGAGCATATATTAATAAGTCATCCACAGACACGTTTTTCGGCATATCATGCCTCTTCAGTGTGGCTAGACACAACTATCCTTGGGAAGGGTTCGAACTCAGACTGACCGCATGGTAGTCCGATATTGTTTATTTTAATATGTAGTTTCTATTTATGTTAGTTTTGTAGAATCACTAGGAATATTTCCTATTGATGGTGTTCAACTGACTACGTTCAAGCCTTCTAGTCGAATTTATTTTATACCAGTTCCAGATGGTAGATAAGGTGTCCCATATTGCAACCAAAACCATGGTCGTCTTCCGGTAGATCATTTGTTGGAGTTGCAGTTTTTTATGGTGCGAGTTTTATTCATTTATTCAAAAATCTCCACTCATGAGCA